>JANTBZ010043859.1:0-29523 GCA_024741255.1 Exechia fusca
TATGCCCGAATGCCAAATTTAAGCTTCATCAGACGACTGGTTTGAAAGTTACAGCTGCTCAAAGTTTCATGCTGATCAATTGGGTCACCCTGTAATTATTTTGACTCCGACTCTACAAAGAGCTATAGCCTACCTAGAAGAAGATGCACGCTCATATATGTATTAACCTAGAATTGAAATCAGAGCAACGTGCATGTCGCATTCGATTCCGGAACAGAACAGATCAAAAATATGATTTCTTTTAATCTTCGAGATTTGATGTCACCGTTTACAGCTCCATTTAGAAAATCGCGATGTTCGCGGTCTGATGGGGTTGGATAGTGCGACACGGTATGAATATGATGTGTTCAAATGTACACTTTCATGCTCTTCTTAAAGAAGGTTCTCGTTCAGCTATGCACGCGATTTATGAGTTTGCACACGATTTTCTGCTATGCATCGCTACAATGGAGTTAGATCGTTATTGCTGGCGGCGACGTTCAAACGTTTTCTAGGTAATGCAATTTAACGCACGTCACGGTTAACCTAATAGAGTTTTACGATAACGTCTCGCGCTGCACGTATTCCATTATACTTCATTCTGCCCGACACACACACCTACGCACATATTCATACATTAATTGTGAAATATGACGGCAGCGTAATGTTCATGCGTAATGTTCATCACATAAATTGAGCCAACTGTGTGCGAGGCGTCAACACACACACGCACACATGGTTCTCGGTTGGCTCAGCATTATACCACTTTATAATTCATAAAACATATTAAATTGCCGAACATCCATAGATCCTACTACGGCATGAAGCACGAAAGTCGGACAACGACGAAGTTTCACCCGCACTTCACTTGAACACCTCTCTGAGTAATTCTGCACATCAGCTCCCGGCTTCGGCACACCTCACGGTCGAAAAGCCATTTCGGAATGAAATACGAAGCACATGTCATTCAAGAGAAGTGTGAATCGGAATTATTACGAAACGCGAATCCGAGTCCGGATTAGTAATCCACACTCGCCGGGCTAAACGACAACACTCACTTGATGGCATCCTGTTTTGTGCAATGTTCTGGCATTTTTTGAAGATGATTGTTTGAATAATTCATAATCATTACTTCGAATTTGGGCATAACTACTTTTCTTTTATCGGTTGATTTTGAGTTCGCATTTTTTTTATATCTCTAGGGTATTAGCAATATATCTATCAACCGTGCTTTCCTATCTTCCGAAATTATTTTATGGCTTTTTTATGTTTTCGTCGGTAATTGCAACATTTGGGCGTCTAGAGTGCGCATTATCGTTGGTGTCCGAAAAGCCAGTACGGCATTAAACAAAAATCGCGATTTTTTTTCGGCTAGGACGAAAGCGAGATAACGCTTTCTGATTATGTTTTGGCTTTGGCCGCAATTGTCCTATTAGAAAACAGTGCTTTTTTAAGGACATGAATACTCAAATACCCATATCTTTGCAATAACAAAAGTAGCTTCAATCTAATTTAAATATCGAACGAACCAAAATTTCTATCGATGTAAAATGTTGTATATCGTCCTTCAATGGAATAATGTTGATTATTCGAAAGTAATTTCATCAGAAAGATGTGTCCTACTATCGAACGATACGAATTTTCCAGCCCAACTGTTAAATACTAGTCTATCTCATTCATTTGGAACATGTTTATAGGAAAAGGGACTCTGGCGCATAATTTGTAATGATGCTGTTTTGTTGAGAAAACACTCCTCTCTATTATATCTACGAAAATCGAGTCTCCAAAGTCAAGTCTTCAAACACAGCTGCAGTATATAATTCGAATTATACACAATCATCACATCAAGTAGTTATTTGTAGTAAGTAGTAGTTTAGTAATTTGTCCAGCCCGCCGGATCAATCATTCTACAGCACCATTGTTATCACCGCCGCCGGCGTCCTCGTCCTCGATCTGCTCCATCTGCTGGTACAGGCGCTCGTGTCGCGTGTCGAAGAACAGCTGGTCCTGCTCGGCCAGCTGATGGCCCAGCTGCTGCATGCGCTGCAGCACGGCGACTTTCTCGCGCTCGTGCTCCGTCGCATCGATGCGGCGCAGCCGGCGCGCCTGCTCGAGGGCGGCCAGCTGCGCCTCCAGCTCCTGCAGCGTCTGCTCGCCGAACATCCGCATCGTTTCGCTGGCATTGAAGGCGGTCGCGATGGCGCTGCGAATCGAGTGCCGCATGCGCGAGAACTGCGAGTCCAGCGTCACGTCGCCCTTGTTCATGCGGTCGAGGGTGCCGGTGAACTCTTTGATCTGGTCGACGGTCTCCTCTTTCATCTGGGCGTACTCGTCGGCGGTAAGATCAGACCTGTGGAGCGGGCGGCGGAATTCAGAGAGTGGTAATGTGCACAAGTGTTTCGGTGAGTGTGGGTCATCTAGCCGGTATAAGCGTGATTGCAGGTTGTGCTGGAGGGCTGGAGGGGTACTTACTTGCATTCCTCCAGATCGGTGAGCTGCTCGACCAGTCGTTCGAGTTGGTTTTCCAGGTTCTTGATCAACTGCTCGTTGGCAGCCGGCGGACGGTCGGACATCGCGAGACAGTGTGAGCGAAGAAGCTGCGTGGAAAAATCACAAACAACTGAACGCCGTCAAAACAAATCGCGAGATATGCAACATGCGCGCACGTGACGTCACGAATCGCAAGCCGGTGAGTGTGTATGGTAAAGGGAATACTAATGGTAAATTGTTTATATTGTGATATATTATATTTGTTTTACAAAATATTTCGAAAATGTTCAATATAATTATTTATTTTTATTTTTACGCAATTTATTATTTGACATTAAGAATTGTACGAATTTATTATTGCGTATTATAATCGTATTATATTGTTATCGAAAATGATACCTCAGAATTTAGCTAGGTTCTATATTCTATGAAACATGAGAAACAGACCATAAGTGTCTTTCATACCTTACGCATATACTATACCCAGTCAGAGTGAAATTGGCAATGAAGAATAAATCGTGTTGAATGTTCATGTCCATAATATGGAAAAAAGCCCCACAAATGTGATTTATTCAATTAATGGGTCCAACATCCAGAAAACGGTGTGTAATTCATGTCATACGTCCTCGAGCCTCCGAAAACATTAAATACACATGTTTATTAGTTGCAGGCCTTTATCGTTGTGTTCATTTCTATAATTACTCGACATATCTATGAATTTAATGATAAGATCCGTCACCAACATTCAATCGTATGCTCATCAACAAAATACATATGCTAGATATAATGTACTACCCCAATTAGTTGACTTAAATTTGACATTTTTGGAGGACAAGCTACAATAAACTGAACATCCAATGATACAGGTTTGTTGAATAAACATCATTCTATCATCTATCATATTACATGAAACATCATGTGACAATAAGTTTCATCTTCGGCTGACGACACCCTAAACAAGGCCTCTCCGTTTTTATATATCACTGTTCGAAAATAAATGCTAGATGTTTTTGAAACAATTCCATTCTCTTTCATTTGAATCCACACATGAATATACACATTGTTCTGAGTCGGTCCAGTGACAAGTTATAGGCTCCAAACACGAAATCCAGATATTTAGTATGGGGAGTAAAATCGAATACTTGCTTCCATAAAAAAATGCGTGTTTCGTCCTCAGTATGAAGGACATAGCTTTTCACTGGATTGACCTAAAGCAAATCGTGAATATAATCAAATGATCGAACAGTAGTCGCAAAGTTGGAAAATCCGCTTTATTGGCATGGTTTGGAGTATGCTTGAATATTTTCCGACCTTCAAGATATTAATTACATTCGCGAGAGTTCTATATCGTTAGTACAGCACATCATCTCACCCGACAGTCAGTTGAACAATGTTAACACGTGTGTGCAATGACCTGAACCATATGGGGTCGAGGGAATAAGCAAGGGGGCACCTGTAGTACCAACAAAGTGCACACACACATCGTACATCACACACATCTCGCGTACACCCCCATAATACAATATGATAAATTATATCAACACTACTACTACTTCCTCTTTCTCTGTCTCTTTCCGTGTGTGTGTGTGTGCGTGTTTGCGTATCAGAAGCCTTATCATCAATGCTCCGCTTCCCCCAACAACCCCCTTGGTTGGCAGTATCATATTCCCGTTCGTCTCCGATGTTCTGGCTGGCTCCCTGGCCAAAGGCCAAATACGTTTGCACGACGCACGTCGATTCCAGCATGCACGTTCACGGTCCCATTCATCTGACTCGCACACACACACACACACACGTACACACACCCCAACATTCGTATAATAAATATATACGACTTGATACATGCCCCATGGCTCAATATCACCACCATTCAGCATAGCGCAAGGAGCACGCAAAGCAGTCGTGCTACACATTTAGTAGTTCATATTTTATACGCTGCAAGCGCCGCTCATGCGCTCATTTCCCGGTAGATTATTGTAATACCTGGCGAAGCAAAAAGGCTTCTCTGGAACTTTGCATGTGAGACGCGATTCGAAAAAAAACACCGGGGAATTGCCAACTGAGGCTGCTGCCATAGAACTCGAAAAGCTTCTACCAATCAGCACTAGAACATATTTACGGTCCGATGGATTGCGCACGGACTCGCGCACTTTACAATGCTGAAAAACGGTTACAAAGTTGCGTTCAGCGGCGATACACTCGATCGACCGTTTTTGCGCAGTCAATGCGCTAACCGAGAGACCCAAATAGTGAAAACCAGCCATGAATACACACAAAACCGTATCATCGAATGACTTGCTTTTGCACACACATTACTGTATGTGTGTACTCTTCACCCGAACGTGCTTCGATTCCCAAGCTAGCACCGCCACAAAAAAAACGTGCTTATGAAATATGTGCGCGCACTCTTTTGCCACTGTCGCAACGCGTGCGCGCAGACGCTCGAGCGATCGAACTAATGCTGGTCAAAAAGGTGCACCAGCCCAGCCAGCGCACCAGTGTCGAGTGGCCATTGCCATAAATATCGATTTTCGTACTCCGTCGACCGACGGCTCTCGCTGACTCGCTGGCATTGGCGTTCATGTCGATTTATCGGCGACATCATGTAGACTGCAATTTGATCCAATTCATCTCGTCGTCGTCGTGCCATTTCTCGGGGCACTCGGACGGCGGCAGTCGACAGTGAGTCGACGTGCAAGTATGAGCTGGTTTGAATTATTGCGATGTACTTCTGGTGGTGGTGGTGCTACTGCTGCTGGAGTATTCGTCAGTATATGGTCTCCAGAAACTTTGCAACGATGCAACAGTTGCACCAGGACTTCGAACTTTGCACGACGACGACGCCGTTGTTTGTATGCGTGCGTGCGTGAATTTCTCATAAATGTTACGCAGCGAGTTTAGAGAATGAAAACACACACACACACGAACGCACGCAACGCACTCGAGTGGTGGTCGGCGACGTCGACGGCGGCACTACCGCAAACATGTATGCATTGAACATGACCCCCTAACAACCGTAGTTGACAGTTTATTACGCTCATGATCCTATGCTGCCGCATAAACGGATACGTTTTCGGTGGTCGGAGGCGGAGTGCACGAGAGACGTCGCATGTGACACACGCAAACACTCCGGCGCAGCACCAACACAGAGAGAGACCGACACGAGTTTGGCGTATTCACACACGAACACTATATTATATGTAATATTATTATACTTACTACATGGGCTGATTAGTCTTGAGACAAACTATCAAGGAACAACATTTCTGATGAAGACAAAATGTAGTAAGTTTTAGGCAGCCACCGAACTGTCATTATTTTGGAATTAATTGCCTTTATTGTAACACGAGGATCGACATATCCTGACATATGGCGACAGAACACGTCTTACTTGGGCACTGAAGATAAAGCACGCAATGGACGCCAAAATATGACAGTTATCGACGAAAACAAAATCAAGTGAATAAGGCAGTTGATCGATATTGCTTGTACTCTAAAGATATTTTACGTATCGTGCTTGAGTTTTTGGGCATGAGAAAGCTCTAGGTGCAAAACCTGCTGTAAATCACACAATTGAACAAAATCGTAATGAATGTTCGGAGCAGTGCTGAGGGCTGATCGAATGCGATTAGGCTAAATGTTTAGATACATTTGTGACAATATTTATCTATTATGATGACGTCTGCGGCCCAACAGACCATTTTGTGGGTATTATGTGCATGTTGGTGTTGGTGCAGTGAATATTAAATAATATATCAATTATGTTTCCATTTCTACACTCTAAAGTTCAATCATAATTCATCTCATTGGACAGAGAGCGACGAACCCTCACCATGGTAAGAAATATGCAACATTAGGTTTACGTCTGTTTTTCGAGTCCTCAGAGAATATTTTTTTATAGATTGCGTTAAAACATGAGCATAGACTATTATATTTTGTTTTTGTTGCTTATGATGTTCGAAATGGCCAAAACACATGAAGAGGGAAAAGTGTTCTTCTACCAAGACAATACGCACTGTCACAAGTAGCAGAAAACGAAGGCTAAAATCAACGAATAGGGTTAATAATTACCGCCGCATCAACTGTATTCATCGGATTCGACGAACGACTACAATTAATTTTCAATTTCGAAAACAAAGAGGTTTCATTTAAATAACGGAGTTAAAATCGAGAAAATTAGTATTAGTAAGCGGCGAATTAATTTCGAAGAGGTTCGATATGTTGCAAAACCGTTGAACTAGGGCTATCGGACTAAAAGAAAACCAATTAGAAGAATTCAAAAATTGTCAACCAAAAATGTTGGTCCTTCAAAGTTTGTCGCAATACTTATCAGCCCATGTAATATATAGTATACTACACACACGCACCAACACTAAATGTTAATGCTGTTTGGGATACAATTTATTACATGCTGTTCTTGCTTGCGTGCGTGTGCTGCTTGTTGTCGGCGCGCGGTCGCCCTACGCACATTGCGATACACCCGCACCCGGCGAGCCCGATGATCGGACAACATGATGCATGTGCGATGCGAGTCTGTGCGCCGAAGCAAGGTTATGCCTGTGTCGCCGCCCTCTGGCTGGGCCCGCGCCGCGCTCATGCGTTTGACCCCACCGTTCACCCACTCGCGTCGCGCATAAATACACACGCATCAGACACGGAAACTCGGAAGTGTGTGTGTATGTGTACGCGAGTATAATTTGACGGGAAATTCGTCGTCGTCGTTGTCGGAAGGGTCGCTGCTGCTGCTGCTTTGCTGGACGAAGTTTTCGCTAGCATGAGAAACTATATACACTAGTTGTCGTGTAGCGCGCGTATATAACTATGCTGTGTATTTGTGTGCAATGTATGCATGGAATGCGGGAGGGTTTCCTAGCGGGTGAGTGTGACTCGGCGAATCCGATATCCTTGAGCTCGTTGCTCACTGAACCAGACAACTATCCGGAAGTGCGTGTGTCATGCGATCCGGCAAGTTCTACTCCACACGACGCATAAAACTTATACATATGTATAAATACATGCGCAAGCAAAAACACCAATATGTTGTGACAGGGATATGCGCCGGGATTACAAGCGGCGGTGTACTGACCCACTCGCCGCCCGTCGCACGAAAGCGACGCGACTGTTTCTTGTCGCCAGTGTTGCGGTCGTGCCACCACGTTCCGGGCTCCTCGCTCCCCAGTCCGCACACGTCAACCGCATGCCGCATGCATGCTCAGCACAACGTCGCGCGACGTTGTCGCCGCAGCTGCTCTCGCCCGGCTCAGCCGCAAACCGCGTGTGACATGTAATTAATTGTCAATTCCCTCCGGTGTGCGTGCGTGAATTTGCTGAAATCTTCAGCTCGCACGTTCACGCGTGTGCGTTGAATAGATAGAGATACGAGCAGTGCTACACACGCGGATGTATTCATACCGCATCATGCCTCGCTCACGTTCACGCACAAAGGACAAGACTAATTATCCTCAGTGCGGTGGTGGCGGTCGGTGGTGGTGGTCTCTGTATCAGTGCCTCATCCGGGCTCCGTACGAAAGAAAAACATTGCGACCGTTCGCCGTTCGTCCAGCATGTGCGCAATAAGCGTAAGGCGATGAACGGAGTCCGTGATGCGTAACGATGATGGGGATAATCGTGCACATGGGGCGGCGACGGCGAGAATGTGTGTCGTGTAGTCGTGTGTGATACAAGAAGCAAATGAATGGTTCAGCGATTAGTTGTTGTGCTGGGCATTCGCTGTCTGTGCTGATGTCTGCGCGTTTTTGCCCTAGTTCCGCTGTCGATATATTGACTTTGCTTGAAGACCTGCAATGATTTGCAGAAGAAGGGTGCCGCCCAGCACGACTCTCTTCGCAGCAGAACTTCGTGGTCGATAACCCTGTGCAAAAAAAAGCAACATAACACCAAGCACTATACTACTGATACCCCAAGTATGTAATAAACATTTACACGTCGACCCACACACACATACATTCACGATTTATGTGATTTAATTCCGCATACTTGACATTTTTACGTCCAGACGCGCCCGTCGTCCATGCGACAGGTGTGCGAATGCGAGGATTCGAGCATCCGCACACAGCACACATAATTCGGTCTTGAGTGCGCTTCTGCACGCACAATGGCGACGAATTTTGGCGCTCGTGCGATACGGAACTCGTCGGCGGCACGCACAACAACAGAATATAGTTGGAGAATGTGTGAGGAGTGAGGAGGCCGTTCGTTCAGGATATTTCGGTTATTTATTGGCCGTCCACACGCTTTTCTACATGGTGGAATGAAGCATACACGTGTTCGCAATGCGTATGCGCCTTGCACAGAATTCTGTCGTGAGTGTAATAAGCACTTATCACTCACGTGTGAAAACATGCATTGTTGTATTTAATTAGGAACAAGAACTAGATAGTTGTAGGTTGAAGATAAGTAATTGGACGAAATACATATACATTCCAGACACAAAGAATTGGATGGGGTATGTTTCCCCATTTTCGAATGCTATGCTGTCAGTATGTTGTTTCCGAATTTCTCCGCTTTATGCTGTATGCTCGATTGCTACAAAAGTTATCGTCACCACACATTAAGCTTGAAACGGGTAGTTGAATTTATTATTTAAATAAATATACATTCCAATAATTCTGATTGTGGTATGAATTACACACCGCCCGTCCAATGCAATGCCCACGGTTCGATGAATACGTTGACGGCTTATCGTTTGATGTATTGATGCCAGATGAGTTTCCGCAAACATAACACAAACCATGTTCAAAATTTCGTAAATAGGTATGGGTATATTTAAATTTATTCTGTTCTGTGCGTATGTCGAATGTTCCGTCATTGATGTTTTCTGCCACAATTTCATGAATAAAGATGAACAAGAGATAAACGTTAGTAGAGTGCATTCCCATATGGAATTTCAATGGATGGATCACATGAAAACATTTCGGTGCATATGATTAAGCGGAGTCAGTAATTAATTACATCTCGCTGCGTTTGGTCGGGCGGTCAAGCAGTATGTGGATGATAGCTTAATTAAAAGCATTTCGGCTCCGCAGACACGATTACCGATTCAGATTACATACGAAACACGGATACACAAAATGCCATTTATTATTATGACTTAACATATCGCATCACTTGATTACATCTCAATAATAGGATATTTTCTCGTTAAAGCACTTCCGCGCACACATACACACATATGTATGTGTTTTGTGAACACGGCGTAAGCTTACACAAGCTGACGCTTTATATACGATACCTGAGAGCGTTCGTTGCGCGGCCTCGAACGACGCACATCATTAATATCCTGTGCCATTTGTGCTCGCAGCGACGACGACGACGTCGGCCAACCGACCTACCGTTATGGGCGCTGTTGGCGCCGGGGGTGCTCAGGCGGCGCGGCTCAACGGTGCTGACGTGAATTGCTCATGCCGCTTGTCTAGCTGCGGCTGCGTCGTCGTCGCATCGTATGTCATGTCATCAAACCAATCCAGTCGAATTGGTGGGGACGGTTATTAATCATTTCGATGCCGCTTGACGTTTGGCGGCGTGCCGACGCAATTGTTGGACCAATATTATATACGATAGTATACTGCATTATATTACAAAGTCCGAGGGCAATTGCAAAAATATGCGTATGTTGAAACTGCTGTTACGTCAACACATGCATTATTCAATCAAATGTATTTCTATGTCGTTGATTCGGGCGAACACGCAGTCAGCGTAATCAATTTGTCGTGTGAATCTAGAGCGCCACACAATTATATATATGATGGATAGGAAGGACACAGATACTCAACACCCGAGTAATACGCGCTCGAATCGTCGCACACAAAAGCTTTGCGCCAGCTAAGATAATCCGAGTGCTTTGTGCTGCGAAATGGAGTGTGCGCGTATATGTGTTAAGCAAAAGGTACGACAACGACGCAGACAGCGCACACGGCGGCACTGCATGAAAGATAAATAACCCTACATGCGGCAGATGCTAGCAGCAGGAGTGTTCCTTAATCCGCTCGCCGTACGTTTTTTGGTGCGAGTGCTTGTGCAGATATGTCGTGTATGTGTGTCTACGCAAGACCGACGACCACGATTTCGCCGACCCGGGCATATTATGAAATTCTTTTCTAGCCGGAATCTGATGCAGACGAACAGCATCTTACCACCCCATCACATCGTTGAGCATGTGGATCTCAGGTAATAGCACTGTCGTACTTTTATTCAAGGGAAGATACGGTTATTTGAGCGAACAGCACACACTAAATATACAGTTTACGCTTCTTAATTTTATTTTAAATGCAATTATTTAATCTAGTTATCAAATTGATTGAAATATATCAACAACAACACATCTCCTGTCATTACATTCCATTCATCAACAGAAGCAGCAGTGAATAAACCTCATCATGAAATATCTACACTCAAACAACGATCTTTATCCCTTTCATCCCGAACCACGACTATTTCCGCCCATCGATTATGTCTCCAAATCCTTGTCCGACTACATCTTTACCAAACCGCCCTGCTGTGAAATGCACCCCAAAACACCATGGCCTGGCACGTGCGCCGATTGTCCAAATGCACCGGAAACCGATATACACGATACCATCCAACAATACGCCAGCTACGCCGGTGGATTTACCAAAAAGTATCCGCGAATATTCTGCAAAATTGGAACTGACAAATTAGAACCATGGCTGCGCGAACGTCATCGCGTGCGGTCCGAGTATCAAGTCGAATATTTCACAACTAAAACCAAAGAAAAGGAAATATTTCAACCGACCAAATCCGTCATGGAGCTGCCCGAAGGTTGGGTTGACGACACCACGTATCTACGATCGTATCGCTCGCCCGAGAACATCATGAAAATTAGTCCCGTCGAATGGTTCGGACCGGCCGAGAAAGTAGTGCCCAAAGTGCATCTGGAAGCGAAAACGACAGCTCTGCCGTTCGTCAACTCGGAGTACGGCAATCGGCTGTGCGAGCAAGCCGAGTGGTCGATGGCGCACGGCAAGTATGGCTCTTCTAGGAGGAAAGAGGGTTACTTGGATCGGTATACCAAAATTGCTTAATTGATCGCAAAATTCAATAAAACTATGAATTGAATAAATGGAACGATATAATTGAAACATAGACACTGTGATTTCAAGCCAGGACTCGGATTGAAACATAATGTTAGGTGTACAACCTTTCGCCCGTCGTTTTTCGATCAACTTTCAGGATTTATTCAGAAAAAAAAGCTACATATTTATTGTTCGAAACACTGGCCATTGATAGATACTACTTTTGACCAGATATCTGGCACCATCCGGATTCCGTTTCAAATAACTTCAATGATAAAAAATACCTGAGAACGCCGAAATGGGATTTCTTATCCCGATCGACGACCCTAGACTTCGCTGACGCGGACTACAGATTTTATGAAGAAGTAAACAATTTGACTGATTCATAGATCGTTTCAAAAGAAACCCCGTTTTGGCAACGGATTCCGGATGCTGCCAGATAGATGGTCAAGAAAAATATCTAGCAATGGCAATTTATTCGTCTGAGTGGTGCAGGATGTTAAAACGTTGCATAGGGTTACTCTTTAGAGCGATGTGCTAACCACATTTCATCTGTCAAGCGTTACGTTACGAAGCAACCAGCCACTCTTCAAGTACAAGTGGAGTATAATAGGGAGGTCAAGACCTCCATTTCTTCTGTGTTGATTTCACTTGGCCTCGGCCGATGATATGATAATACACCATTCACATCTGGTCTAACTAATAGAACCAATAGAATCACTCGCGTCACGATCTTTATCATCAAGAGCAGCCTTGCCGTAAGTGTTTGAGCTCATCGAGCCTCAGCCTCACTGGTCTATGATTTAAAGAAGAAAAGCATGACAAGCCTACGTATGCCGATTTGAATCAATTTGCATCATACAAAAACGGCGGGCACAAGGTTGTACACCTAACAACTGGAAATCGTCCTACATTGCTGATTGCTGATCTGCACGTCTTCAAGTTCCAGTCGGTTGTGGCAATTGACTCATAGCATGGATTGCGTTCCGATAGTGCTCGGATATAATCCGCGTCGCAATTGTGCAAGTTACCGGAACACTACGCACACATGAATCTCGTACACCTCCGTATCCTATACAAACACACTGCTAGATACACTGTACATGTATTTACTATGTCCCCAAACAAGCAACGTGCCCTAAGGTATCCCGGTTGGAACGCAATCCCACACCAACTAAAGAACGTCCCTCGCACTATCCCTTTTACTTGGCAACACACGCGCGGTTCGTGTGTGCGCGCTCCACCCATGTGATGTTTTATCTTTGGTTTACTTAAGTTAAGATAATCGTGTTAGTTTGTACGCGCCCGGGATGACGACGCCGCGGCATAGCGACACGGGCCGCGTGCGCTGCGCATTGCCACTCTAAATTTCGCTAAAGGGATTTTCTATGCATTACCGTGCGTGCACCGAGCACCGCAAGTTCGAGAGCCGTCGTGGTAGATGATGTTGAAGTAAAGTCGAAATTTTGTTAAATCTTCGCCGCCAGTCGCATACAAACACACGCGCGCTCATAGTACGCACGCACGCGCACACACTCACATTAAACTGTCCTCGGTGTGCGTGCGTGTGTGGATCTTGGTAGAGGCGGCTCTAGATCTTGGATCTGGGGTCTCTTAGCGCGACGCTTGTAAGTGTGATACACGACGAACGTCTCGCCCGATGTGTGGGGGATTGTTAACGTAAATGTGTTTGTGAGTATGTTTGTATTTGTGTGCGCCGGGATATACGGCGGCACACTTGCGCACTAGTACTATGCGACGACTGCTTCATCCGGTATACCTCTATAAGGACCGTACATAATTCCTGCGCCACCACCACCGTCATCATCATGATGCTGAGGAGTAGTAGGTCTGAGCTGTAGCGCGCGAGAAACAACAGTGGGTGAACTCCTTTAAGTGTCTGCGTGTGTGCAGCCGGAGCCGAAGCGGAGCGGAGACGTAGTGCCCGCATGTTTGTTGGCGAAATATATAGTTATTAGTTTGAAAAGAGTGCTCCACACTGCGCGGCCCGGCGTAAAGAACACACACTGCTGCAGCAGTGGCAGCGCAAAGTTCTTTTTCTCGTTCGCGTTGTTCGCGCGCCCGAGTGCTGCACATCCGGGTGTGTGTGTGTGAGTGTGTGTGGGCACCAGCAATTGCAAGTGTGTGCGCGTTTGCCTGCACAGTATTACGTTAGCTCTTTAGTTGAGAATTATGAGGGCAAAGTTGAAAATGAAAATTAAGCAGATACGCGACATGGATAGTTCCACAGTATAGAGTTATGTAAATTCTTTCTTCTCGTATATATTTGGGCCTGTTCAACTTTTTTATAATGCTTGTTTTGTTCTCACAGCATCCGAAATAGGGGTATTTGTCCTGGAAGTAACGCTGTATTCCATGCTCTTACGATTTCTCCCATTTTCCCCTTATAATGCACCGCAAATAGGGGTATTCGTCCTGGAATTGCACGCAGACTTACATGCTGCCAGTTCCCCTACTGTTCCACTTTTGCCACGGCGAAGTGTTGCGGCGAATCTAGTTCACGCAAGGCACACATTCGCGTTCGCCGTGTGAAACTCACAGTGCAATGTCGAATATTTCACGAAATTTCACGTTTTGCAATTCACGTCCAAATATCCAAATACACTCTAGCTTTTGACACACACACACACACCCGTCCGCCCGCCCGATTGATATTCAAGCGATACGCTCGTCCATGCGCGCACGAAACTCGCGCTGGTATATAAAGTTGATGCGTCCGCCAGATAGGTATGTCAGTTCGTCGCTTGCACTCCACAGCAACCAACCAACCCACAATCAAACACGATGTTTTCGCTTTTCGTAAGTTTGAGCTTGATTTCTCACGATTGCTATGCATCGGATTAACCTTTTTTCCCTTTCCGTAGGCTGCCACCTTCGCCGCCTTCGTGCTGACCGCCAACGCCGGTCATCTGCCCATCAACGCACCACTGCTTGCCGCTCCCGGTGCGCCGCTGGCCTACACCGCTGCCGGCCAGTACGTCTACCAGCCCAACGCCTACTTCCCGCGTGCCGCCGTCGCCGCTCCGCTGGTCGCCGCCTCGCCGTACGCCGCCGCCGCTCCGTTCGCGTACTCGTCGGCGCCTCTGATCAACGCCGCTCCGGCCCTGGCTGCCGCCGCTCCGCTGGTGCGTGCCGCTCCCGCTCCGCTCGTCCACTCTGCGCCGCTGGTCCATTCGGCTGCGCCGGTCGCTGTCGCCGCCCCGCTTGCCGTCGCCAAGACCGTCAACGCCAACCTGGAGTTCGCCGATGCGTACCCGCAGTACGCGTACGCCTACAACGTTGATGACGCGCTGACCGGCGACTCGAAGACGCAGGAGGAGAGCCGCGACGGCGATGTGGTCAAGGGATCGTACTCGCTGATCGAGCCCGACGGCTCGCGACGCACCGTCTCCTACTACGCCGACCCCATCAACGGTTTCAACGCGGTCGTGCAGAAGGATCTGCCCGTCGCGGCTGCGGCGCCGATTGTCGCTGCCAAGCAGGTGCTGGTTTAAGTAGGGGGCGCGAGTGATTCGAGCAGAGAGAGAGTTGAAAAGACGTTGTGGCCATGTGAAGGAAGCAGTTGAATTGTAGATAATGTTGTTATTTCGTAATAAAATCAAAGCCAAGCAATGCATATATGGAATTGGTTGTTATCGTGTTGTAATATTTTGAATGCTGTTGGACATATTAATAGAAGATTTGATAGGGAAGATTGATTCAAAATTAAGAAGTATTGAGAATCAATGGCAATAAATTGAATGAATACTATCTAATATGAATATGATTAGGTCTGCTCGCCAAATAGACACAGTCAATGATTTATTCCGATATGACAGTTTGTAAGAATGTGACCTTGCAACGATATACCGCAAAGACGAACTATTTGCAAATGAATACACGACGAAATACGACATGATTGTTTGCCGCCTCCACAGACACTCAAACACACGTGTCTCATCGCATCATATTAGTTTAATTTCTCACGTACGCACAACGTTACACAACGTCTGTCGACCTTCAGATATAGGCCTAAATGTCGCAAAAAAATACCGCGCACGTACTCACACGTACGCGACCAATTGTCGACAAACACTCAACGTGTCAACCGTCTGAGCCGCCGTGCAGCCAGCCGCCACAAATAGATTGTGCAATTGTCCCAGTTTCTTCGTCGGCAGAAACATATACGATCCATCGCACAACGCATCGTTCATCATCAATTACACCAATCAGCTGATTTGTATATATCGATGTGTTTTATTTGGCATATAACACGCAAATGCATGGCAACAGCGAAGCAGAGACACAAATCGTCATGTGAATCCGAAATTAACGCAATTGTGACGGACAAATCGAACCGTATATATGATACCGACCGTCGTCGTCGTGCAGACATATTTGATATGTGCGTCATGTAGCATAGCTTAGTTCACGTACGATATGCTCCGCATTTACACCCGTGCGCAATCGTGCGCGATTCCACGTACGCGCGTGCGTAATGTGTCTGTCTTCATGTCTGCGTGCGTGCGTGCATGTGGGTGAATGCGAAACGCGTATCTCGAGTGTCTGTGTGTGCGCACGAACGAATCGAAACGCGCTGAAAAGAAGTTGTAATGCGTATTGCTATGCCATCCCAAGCCACCACCACCACCACTGCCATCGCATGCAGTCGCGTCAGTAGCACACTCGCACTCGCAATAGTAGTGCAAAATTTGATAAGAGTACGTGATTCGATTTGCATATGATGCACGCAAAACGATTGCACACACCGACCGATGTGTGGCACATTACCAGCAGTATCCACACACACACACACACCATTTCGCATTATAATATAGCGCACAGTAGTTGGAAATGCTACCAGTATTGAGCGCGTCCGATGAGCGCAATATGAATGAAATTCAATAAACCGAATTCGTTGCAATCGCCGCACGTTCGTGCAACATTGCGTGCGGCGAGTTAATGCTTTTCCATTCGCACACACACACACACACACATGCCAATTCCACCCCGTCCGACCCGCGAACCGCGAATAGCAGCCGCAACATGCGGTGGTGGTAAACCGCAGCAGCACCAGCGGTGGGAGCAAGCGGGTGTCAATCGAACTATAAAAACCAACCGCACCGTCTGCACAGCATGTCATTTGGTGGTCTTCCATTCCAGCACACACAGTCAGCTCAGCTCAAACAGCACCCCCAAGCTCACGATGAATTCGCTTTACGTGAGTATTCGCGGTGTCTAATTGACTACTTCAGGCTCCGCCCCACGCGCATCTCAACACGGATTTAACTAACTTTTCTCAACCACCCTCAACAGGTCGCCACTTTCGCCACGCTCGTGCTGGCCGCCAACGCCGGCCATCTGCCCATCAACGCGCCGCTGTTGGCCGCTCCCGGAGCGCCGCTGGCCTACACCGCTGCCGGCCAGTACGTCTACCAGCCCAACGCGTACTTCCCGCGTGCCGCTCCTCTGGTCGCCGCCTCGCCGTACACCGCTGCCGCCGCCGCTCCCTTCGTCGCCGCCTCGCCGTACGCCGCCGCTGCTCCGCTGACCGCTGTCGCCGGCGCCCCGCTGGCCTACTCGGCACCGCTGATCAACGCCGCCGCCGCTCCGCTGGCCGTCGCCAAGACCGCCCGTCTGGGCGCGCACGCCAACCTCGAGTTCGCCGACGCGTACCCGCAGTACGCGTACGCCTACAACGTGCACGACACCATCACCGGCGACTCGAAGACGCAGGAGGAGAGCCGCGACGGCGATGTGGTCAAGGGATCGTACTCGCTGATCGAGCCGGACGGTTCGCGACGCACCGTCAACTACTATGCCGACCCGATCAACGGTTTCAACGCGGTCGTGCAGAAGGATCTGCCGGTGGCGGCGGCGCCGATTCTGGCCGCCAAGCAGGTGCTGGTTTAAGGTGGAGCAGGAGCACCAGAGTGGTCGACCGTTAAAGTCGAATGAATTGTAAATTATTGTTGCTGTTGAATAGATTGGTAGATGTGTTTTTCATGATATGCGACGCAAAGCGAGTGTGTGTTTTTGTTCCTTCTGCTGCGGTGAGTTCGACGCACCTGTCAACAGGGCGTGCACGCGGGGATTGGGCGCGGTTTGATTTCCGTGAAATATGCAAAATAATCTCTAGCAATCTATACACAACATCCGTGCACAGCAGAACCACAAGCAAAACGTACGCCGCAACGTACGATTTTTTATTCTGCCGCCCATCGCTGCATGCATGCAACGTGAATTTCCCAAGCGCTTCGGACGGCAGTCCAGCACACACACACACAGCCAATAGGAACGTGAGGAAAATGCGAAAAATTCCCAAGCACAGCGACCGAAAAACGTTACATCGTCGACCCGACTTTGCGCCGTCGGAGGTCGATGGAAATTTGCAAATATTTGGGGAATAAGTCAGATTTGTGCGTGCTCGCTCGCTCGCTAGAGAGTCTATGTGCGGCTGGTTGCACTAATGTATGCAATACAGACGGCAGGCAGAGAGAGTAGTGTGGTGTGTGTGCGTGTGTCAGCGCACATTTCGCCATGTAGAGCATGGCGCGCACGTTTGTTGCATAATAAGTTATAGACTCGAGCGTGCACCCCGTGTCGGTCGCCGGCAGGCATCGCGCGCTTGCGAATCATCTGCACGCGATCTGCGCTCAAATGCACTACCCTTGTTCAGTAATTTGGAACATTCACAGGAAAAGTAAGAGTGGAATAATATAATTGGTTTAGAGACCATAATAATTTACTTTCGATGCAGAGAAGTAATCGAAAGATAATGAATATGTTAACGAATCCTTTTCATTGGAAAATTGGAAAACTAATTGCCTTCATGATGGCAAATACGTATTTTTTCACTGCATTGATCTAGAACAATTTTTGAATACTCAAATGAAAGAGAATGTATTTGTCTTCGAAACCCCTTCAATATCACCGATCGACTTAACGCGTTGTGATTTCATATAAAAAACGGAGAGGCCTTGTTTAGGGCGTATTCAGCCGAAGATTAAACTTTTGTCACGCGATTTTGTGTGCATATAATAGAATGATTTGTATTCAACAAAACTGTATCATTGGGATGCCCGGATTATTATATAGCTTGACTTCCGAAAATGGTTGCAAACTTGGAAAATAAGATCTTCTGGCATGGTCCAAGTCAACTAATTGGGGTAGTACTATACGCTATTCCGAACGGATGCCGCGGCGTCGTCGCCGGTTGTCATGGGCGCACAGGCGCCCATATAGCACATCGTCAACAGCATCGGCAGCATCGGCAGCACCGCACAACCAGAGGGAGTCAGTAGGTTAACGCGCGTGTGTGTGTGTGTGTAAGCGTTGCTTGCGCGTGCGTGCGTGCAACTCGAGGCTACTATTATGAAGTGCAAAACCCCGATTGTTGTGCTCGGCACGCGCACTGATTGTTTACTGAGCCCACAGATGGTGGTGTGGAGCTTGTGTGCGTGTGTATATTAGCATGCATGGGGCGTATGTGCTCGCTGTGCTGTTGGGGTTTATTTTTACTTTCGTTTGGGTGAGTACGCAAGCTGCTGTGTTGTGTGTGTGTAGGAATTTGCGGCATGCAAATTGTGGTCGAAGCGACGAAGCTATGCTTTGAGATTATGGATAAAGTTGTTTGGAATGATTGATAAAAATTTGCCACGCCATACATGCAGGCTAATACTGATATGCTTTTGAATATTGTCTGCATTTCTGCAAAAAACTCAAACGGCGACTTGCTGTAACTTTGTTAGCATTAAAACCTGTGCCTCTCTCTTTCTCCGAAACCCGACGATCGTCGTCACACGATCAACACACGATCAACGATCATCGGGCAGTGCACAGCATAGGTGGTTCGACAACATGCAATACCGAGATTTTGTTCAGTTCTCGTTTGCTGCTCAAACAAGTCGGTTCGTTTCTCGACGCGGGCATCGGGCTATCCGCGGTATCTAGTGTTTTCGCGCGCAAATCAGAGGTATAGTGTGAAGCTCGTCTCTGACTGAGGACACGTGTTTGTAAGGCGCACGCGCGCGTGGTATCAACTCGGTGATTGTGTGCATGTCTGCTAGCCGCGAGACTAATCGAAGCACTTGATATGAAATTAAATCCACCCATAGTGTGTACACTCGCGTACACTCTCACCGAGCTGAAACAGTGCAGACGTGTGTGTGTATGCATGTGTGTGTGTGTTGTCGGCATGTGATTGAGCATAGCTATCGCTTGCAGCACGTATGCTGAAGCTCATGATGAGCAGCGAGTGCTTATACCATATTTGTGTGGTGTGGTGCGATCGGTGTTAATGGAATAAACAACGTTGAGTGTCTTGTGCGTGTGTGCGGTGCGTACATGTGTGTGCTGAAGACGAGTCGAAAAGAAATTGATGTTCGGAGCGTGCGACAGGTTGTGGACGGTTTTTGTTACGCGTTTCTCGAGCCGGTGCGTGCGTGTTCACACATGAGATCGCACACGCACAGCTCCACAATACTCACGAACATACTCGCACATACCAGCCAGAGGCCGTATCGGGCCTAAAAAGTAGGTTACTGGCGTTCGTGCGATGTTGGGATGGTTGGCTGGCGGCTCATCGCGAACGCGCATTTAATACAACATTATTATAGCAATATTTATCGCATGGTATACTCTAGCATGCGTGCCACTGAATGGATGTGTCGAGGTGACTTTAAACACTAACTAACAGCAACTACAAAGTGTGACAAGAAAACATTACGCTGTTAATTTGTTCACTGCGTTTTAGGTGTGTGTGTATGTGTGTGTGTGGATGATCATCACATTCGAGCGAGTGTGAGTTTGTGGTCGTTCACTGTTCAAATAGCGGAACATCGTGCGCGTGTTTACTTATCGAATTCCACGCAAACGATCACGTCAGGCATCGCATCGCACATCGCGCCGAATCACCTGCGCGCCCGCACATCGTGCGCGGAATGAGTGATGATGATGAAACGCATCACACCGCGACCATGGCTGGTTTCACTATAATCCTCACACATTAAAACAACACAGCACTAGCTCAATGTGCCATGATTGAAGCAAACAAGTGTCGTCGTGACGACTGGTTTTATTACATTACAAACCTGCTGCTGCTGCTGCTGTTCAGTGGCGCACAGTTTTATGTTGCATGATTGTCGCACACAGAAGTGTCTGCGTTCGCAATATTAGCAGTGATAGTAAGTACCTACCTAACACCGTTTTCTCGGTATGGCTTTATTAAAAAACCTATAACTTGAGAGCGTGGTGTCATTGTTCGGCTGCCGCCAGCCGTTGGTGCTTGGTGCGGTTGATGGCAAAATCGTTTACGCGATGCGCACACGCACACGTTCAACCGCAAAACGCGCGGGCACACACACACTTACAGTATCTAGCAATATGGTCATTCTATTACAAAAATCCGATAATATTAAAATATTTTATGACAATACATTTTGTAAAAGTTGCGTTTCAGACTATGATGACACACATATTATTTGTATTTAGGATTGATCGCCATTATTCTTCTAGTAATTAATTAATTTGGCAGAATAAAAAGTAATTTCAGTGAGTCAACTTCACGATTCGCAGTCGGGTTTTCCTAAGAATCAGTCAACGGGAACCAACAAGTTGATATTAGCATAAATAGTTTTATCTTTAATTAATTTGTCAATGTAATGATAGTAAAAGATTGGGCATAGACGATTTAAAAATAAACCAACATAACGGCTCCACAATGCTAGTATGTGACTTGAGGGACTCAAACTACTTTTCAGATTTTGATCATTTGAAAAAGAGCTCCAAATCCCAGCAATCTTCATATCGCTACCCACTGTACATGCACACAGTCGTACACGCGGTGCTAATGGCTTTGTAAACACACGGGCAAAATATGAGTGACGCCAGTAGCTGGAACACACGGCGACACGACGTTTACTCGTGTACTTTACACGGATGCCGCGCCATTGTGTGCGTGTGCATAGACGCGACAACGATGTGGACGCAAGCCATCAAAGCATAGTACACAGTACACAGTACACACCTCGGCCGCCGCAAGATTTGCGCGCGCGTGTGTGTGTGCGGTTTATTAATCTCACGCGGCGGTGATTTGCAACTTTGGATTGATGGTGCAGCCGTCGCGCGTATATCATGGCCGCACTTAGCAGCCGGCCGCATGCAATCACAATATGTGTGGTTTTTGGGATTGGTATCGTGTAATAGGATATGCTGATTGGAGAGACGGTTTTTGCCATCAACGCAGCATTGATTGGTTGGAGATTTATTCGTGCGGTTCGTACACGGTTGAGACTACGAATAATTACTTTAACGATTAGTATCGTCATACTAAATGTGTTAATAACTTGTCCGGTAATTATTGTATTACTCCACAGCATACATTTTGATACGCTCACATCATACTCGTATGTGTGCGCACAGGTCATTGCGGGTAATACAACGACGGTCAGGTAACGCAACTAACTCGGCTCGTGAGTCGCGGACGTTGATATATTTTTACATGCACACTGCTGCTGGCACTGGCACTGGCGAGTGCTTGACACAGATAGAACTCTTTTGGTTCCGAAAGTGGTTTGGCCAGTCCGGCGCGCTGGTTTCGTGTGGCGCAGACATTTATTCGAACACACACACGCCACACACACACACACACGCACACGCACGTGAACGTTTACACACGTCCAATGTAATACGCTGCATACCCCTCTACTCACCATCACACAGAGCATTTATGCGCGCCAACCGCAATCCGCAATCCGCTCTCGCAACACACAATATCACGCACACGATTCGCCAGCCAGCGCACAGCATAATTTGTGCGCACGCATCGCGGACAGTGGAATTCGACCGAACCGGGCCAAAACAGCAACCGCCGCTGCCGCCGCCAGCAGCATGCGTTCGACCAAAGAAATCGTGCGCACTCTGAGCCGCTCCGCCCAGGCAGCCCTCAAGTCGTCCACATCGCCGGCCGCCGCACCGGCCGCAGCAGCAGCGCAGGCGTCGACCGCATGTCCGCATTCGATGGGCGCACCGACGCCGGCGGCCACGGCATCACCGGCGGCGTCCACAGCCGAACACGTTCGGCCGTACAGCGAGGTGCCCGGACCGCGACCGCTGCCGCTGTTCGGCAACACGTGGAGGTATGTACAATGTTGCAACAATGATGGTGCAGGTGTGCTGTAACCGATGGAATTGCGCGTTGTTTGTTTGGCATACCAATACCATGGGAACCGGTTTTTCGTAACGTGCATGCTGTCTGTGTTTGTGTGGCTCTGTTGCAGACTGCTGCCGTACGTTGGGCAATATCAGATATCCGATCTGGCGCGCGTCTCGTCAGAGCTGCACGACGAGTACGGTCGCATCGTGCGCCTGGGCGGCCTTCTCGGCCGACCGGATCTGCTGTTCGTGTACGATGTGGATGAGATCGAGAAGGTAATCGCGAATATGCGCTGCAGTATAGTATATCGTTCGATTCTTCAGAATAGTTGAATGACATACCTTGAAATAATTTTCCGATGGGCAGTGCTATCGCAATGAAGGACCGACGCCGTTTCGACCATCGATGCCGTGTCTGGTGCAGTACAAAAGTGTCGTGCGGAATGATTTCTTCGGCGACTTGCCCGGTGTAGTGGGAGTGTAAGTCATAAATTTAAACTATGCGAAACAATTATGAAGATCAAATATGGTACTCAATTTGAATAACATGAATTTCTTAGAACAAACATTGACATTTTCTATGCAGTAAACGTTTGTGTAAACTTTTGTTCAGTAGGAATATTAGGAATTGGGATATCGTCAACATGACGTTTATTGATAAACATGTTGTAAAAATTAACTGGTTAAAGTGCTCAGATCCAACGTTTCTTATAACCCAAAAATGTCGCATTGTCACCACATCGCCTGGACTATTTGGAATACAAATTGTACGCCATAGACGAGCCCAAGGAAAGAATTCGTGCAGAAATGATCGCTTTACCGCCCGAGATTATGGAAAAAGTTATGGAAAAAGCACATTTTCAGTTGCCAATGGAGGCGGCTATTTAATTGATAATAATTAATGTTATATAGAAATTGAACCAACAACGAACGTACAGTGCAACGTATCCCAAAATAATTCGATTCAATCCTGTTTCGTTTAAATACATATTTTTTATTAAATGTTCAATCACTTGACCCTTCATTTCATTTCATTTTACAACATTGTAACTCAATTGTCGCTATAATTGAAAGTATCGATCGAACTGACGTTGACTAATTCGTTTCCAAACTCCATCCCCAGTCACGGCGAACCGTGGCGCGAATTCCGCTCGCGCGTCCAGAAGCCCGTCCTCCAGCTCTCCACCGTGCGCCGCTACGTCGAACCGCTCGAAGAGGTCACCGCCTACTTCATCGAGCGCTGCGAGCAGATGCTCGACGCCAACTCAGAGCTGCCCGCCGACTTTGACAACGAAATCCACAAGTGGTCGCTCGAGTGCATCGGTCGCGTGGCGCTGGACACGCGACTCGGCTGCCTGGAGCCGAACTTGGCGCCCGATTCGGAGCCGCAGCAGATCATCAATGCGGCCAAATATGCGCTGCGCAACGTCGCCACGCTGGAGCTGAAGCTGCCGTTCTGGCGCTACATTCCGACGCCGCTGTGGACGCGCTACGTGAACAACATGAACTACTTTGTCGAAATTTGCTCCAAGTACATTCAGGCGTCGACGCAACGGCTGCGCGAGCGCACGCCCGAAGAGCAGAGGGTGGGCGAGCCGTCGCTGCTGGAAAAGGTGCTGACCAAGGAGAAGGACGAGAAGATTGCGGCCATCATGGCGCTGGATCTGATTCTGGTGGGAATCGATACGGTAAGTTGATGGAGAGTACTTAGATGAAGAAGTCAAGTAAGATCAATTCAATTGCTCAATGGTTATTGCAGATTTCGATGGCCGTCTGCTCCATTCTGTACCAACTGGCCACACGACAAGCCGAACAGCAAAAGTTGTACGAGGAATTGGTGCGCGTCATTCCGGATCCCAATACTCCGCTGACCGTGCAGCTGTTGGACCAGTGTCACTATCTTAAGGCGTTCGTCAAAGAAGTTTTCCGGTAAGTGTAATTGTGTGTCAGTATATTGGAGAGACAGAGTAGGGAGTTTCAGAGTCGGACACATTTGGTATCTGCTGAAGTAGTAGCGCCAGGAGGGCTAACTAGTTACGAGGTGTTACCAAACTCTCTTGCTAGTAAGAAGGTCCTATAAGGTACTACGAGGACTTAAATGGTCTTACAAGATTTTAAAAGGGTTCATAAGCTAGTTAAGACAACTTAAAGGTATTACGAGATCTTATAAGGTCTTACAAGGTCTTGAAAGGTCTTCCAAATTCTAATAAACTAGTTACGAGTTGTTGAGAAAGCTATGAAACAACTAACAAGCTCTGTCACGAGGGTAAAGCCTGTTTGCCCTCGCTCTTTCCTGAATTTAACAAGAAATATCAAGAACCAATTAAAGGCACCTCGAACCACTTGTTGCTTGTTAGCTCTACCTCTGTCATCTCACCAAGCACTTCACTCCTAATACAAACCTGATTTTTCTGCTCGCACCACACAGTGTCTACAGCACGGTCATCGGCAACGGGCGCACGCTGCAGGAGGACACCGTCATCTGCGGCTACAACGTGCCGAAGGGCATCCAGGTCGTCTTCCCCACCATCGTCACCGGCAGCATGGAGCAGTACTGTCAGAATGCCGGCGAATTCAAGCCGGAGCGCTGGATGAAAGCATCGGCGGACACCATCCACCCCTTTGCGTCGCTGCCGTACGGCTATGGGGCGCGCATGTGCCTCGGGCGCCGGTTCGCCGATCTGGAGATGCAAATCCTGTTGGCCAAAGTAAGCAAACAAACATTGGATGCTGCGCTGCGAAGAGCCGGCGCGGAGTGCCGGCGAGTGCTCGGCTCGCGGCTCTACATTACATTCAAAATATTAACATATTGTTTACTGTTTCCGATGCGCTCCCGACCACCACCATCCGTGTGCTACGTTCGTCGTCGCCGTTCGTTGCGTGTGCGTAATTGTTTTTGCGGCACCCTCCTCGCCCCGCCCGCAGATGCTGCGCACACATAAGCTGGAGTATTTGCATAAGCCACTCGACTATGCGGTGACGTTCATGTACGCGCCGGACGGACCGCTGAAGTTCAAGATGACAAAGCGCTGAGGATTGAGGAGACCGGCCACCGTCGCTTCGGTTTGCGGTTTGCGCACCACCGCCGCTTTGTTGTTAATCATATTTATTGCAATTTAAATTATTCCAATTGACGTGCGTTGTGTGCGGCAGCGTATGTTTGCGAGAGCGGAGTGCGTTACCTTTGTGCTGCGGCGGAACCCTCTGGTGGCGTACGCTCCGCATTCTAGCTAAATAAATTCACCGTTTTCGAAATCCACTCCGCAGTGCAGCCATAAATGGACAAATTAAACTTTCAGCCTTTCATCTCGCCATCATCATCAAATGCACCGTCGCAAAATTTCGCCCCGGTTCCCCGGTCCGTGTGTGTGTGTGTGCCGAAATTGCACACACCGGACTGAAATGCCGCCGCCGCCGCCACAACCGCCACCCACCAACCACCCATCGTAGCACCATCACGAGCACGAGCGGCCGCGCACACAGCAATCATCATACAGACGAGCGGCGAAATGTGTGCCAAACTAAGTGGAAATGTGTCGGTCAGTCGTCGTCGTCGTCGTTGTCCGTTCGCCCCATTGGTTCCGGAGCACAAACACACACACACACACGAGCGCACACACACTCGTACACTCGTGGCGCTCTTCGTATTGTGCCTGCGTGTGAACGTGTGTGCGAATATGTGTGGCATGGGGGTTGCTGGGATGTGCTGGCTGGTGCTGGCTGGTCCTCGGCGGCGGCTAGAGGTACATTGTGTGTGCAATGGTCCGAGCGCGCATCTCTCTCGAGAATGCGGTTTGTTGATTTGCCCTATGAACACACACACGACTCACTCGCACACACACAAACGCCATCAAATTGGATATGTATAATATGGTGTTTGATGAAATGCGAGCGCAAATATCCATATATGCATTTGGACCGTGTGTGCGTCTGTCATAAATGCTACATGCGCGCGGCTGCACACATTGTTTACGCGCTAGTTTTACAGATGTGGAAATTTGTTGGAATTTAATTTTGTTCCACATCGAGCGCAGCCGCGCACCATACATCAATTTTAATCAGTTTATTTCGTATGTTCGTGTGGCAATAGCGCCGCGATGCTCGGCGCGAGTGCGGCACGAAAGTCGAGTGTCGAGCATGAATATTTCGCACCCAAATATCACACACCTACAAATCACGCACTGACTGAGAGCGAGATATAACATTTATATTTGCATATACATATTTGCTCGCACCGTATCCGTTGCATTTCGCACTATCGCCAGATCATAAATCGCACTGTTACACCGAGCATGCAAATGTGAGAGTTTAGGCCCCGGAATTAATCGACATAATTGTCAAAGTTTGGGGCCTATACCACGTACACATGAGCTCACAGGCGTACGAATTTGCGTAGCTATAATAGTAATCCGAATTTATATGATAAAATTATTAGAGAGAGCCGCAACTTTGCGGAGCAGCTGGGTGTTGTGTGTGAGAATGCGTATGCTATCCAAATACATACAACAGATCTGCAGCATCCATACACAATCAACATGTAGCGCACTATACAAACACACGCCAGACACACACACATGCGTTCATTTGTAGTGGTGTGCATGTGCAAGTGCGGAAAAGCGCGTAAATTTCACGTGAAACGTGCCGGCGCGTTAGCGGCACATTGGTCGTGCGTGTTACGGAAAATTTGCATATTACCAATGTGCGATAACCGTAAATCGCAATAATAATAAATACTAATGGAGAGCCAGCGAGAGAGCGAGAGAGTAGAGAGCGGACGCGCCAGCAAACTAGAGGCTCAGGACGCCGATGAGCGGAAGCCTGCGGTCCGATGCAACACACGCGAATGTCCCCTCGCAACATTTCAACATTGGGAATTCCGGCGTGCTCATGCGCATAAACTATGCATGTAAATCAAGTGCACTATTGCACCCGGCCGCGAGCGCGCGTGCTCACACATTTATGCTCTGGCATTGTAAAACTTCGGTAATCCATTTAGTTTATAAATCCCCCGCACTTAAAAACAGTGTTACAATTTAATTGGATCGTGTGTGTGTTTAGTGCTTCGCTGTGACGACAACCGTGCGAAAAGCACATGAAAACATTCATTCGAACATTTAAACTGCAATAAAATTCGCCGCGCTTCACCGCCATCGCCGTTTTAGTGCACAATTATTTCTGTGCTTTGCGAAGTCCTAGAATCAAAGATCCACTGCGATGTTCAACGCATCGCAGTAACGAGAGTTAAATATGGTCTTAATAAAATTTGGGTTTCTTGTGTGTACACGCTCGAAATCGTCCGAACATTGACCAAGTAACTGCGCGTCGTTTACAGCGCAGTGTGTCTAATACAAAATCTACGCCAACTTCTGTCGACTGGCTTCGTCGTTTCAGCCGAGCTCGAGCTGTTTGCTCGCTCGCTCGCTGCGGAGAGGGTAAATTTTAATTAAAGATTTTCCTCCAAAATTTACTGCGTCGCGGGCGCGTTGTGCCGTGCGATTGTGAAGTACTCGAGGAAGTTACCGATGGGGGTGCTGGTGTTTGAGTGCTCGCTCCTACGCTCCACGATTCTGCGCGCTGCCTGGCTCATTTACATTATATATAGTGGATATACGCGCGAGGCAACGGCGATGAACGATGCATAATGTGTACGAGTGAGTGCGGAGCAACTCTGAGCCTTGTGAGTCTGATCGCCAGCACCGCTGCGCTTACGAGAACGAGAAGTGAACTGTGCCGGTGAGAGTTGGGTAAGTTGTGCGCTGGTGCTCAGTTCAGCACACGTCTTGGTTTTGCCGCCGAAAACCAGCACAGCAGAGCTCGCGCCGAACACCCGGCTCGGGCTCCGGCGCAGCGTTCACAAGCAAGTTGCGCATGCGATGAGCCGCCGCTGAGGGTTGCTGCTGGTGTGCGCGAGGGTTGCAAAGTGCCTCGACGTGCGCGTTTGGTCGTGAGAATGCGTGGCGCACGACTGGAGTGCGACCAAGACGAAGAAGCTGTGCGCCGCACCGAGTTGCCCAAGTATAGTATTTATTTATGAACGGAAGTTGCAGTTAGAGAGAGAGCGAGAAGAGAGTGTACTACATGGGCTGATTAATCTTGAGACTAACTATGAAGGAACCACATTTCTGATGAAATCCAAATGTATTATTTATCATAGTATTTTTGTTAGACAGACATTACAAATCTTATCACCGAACTGTCATTAGTTCGAAAGTAATGCATGTAGTGTAACACACGGATCGACATATCAAATGGAGAAGAAGGTTTTCTAGTTTAGATAATGCACTGTTTTATGATGGGTAGAAGTGCCGCTGGAGCTAATACATGTCTTTAAAAAAATGTATGTGAGTTCTGCCACCTAAGAAAAAAATTCATAATGTTATGTTTTATTTCTGTACCGCCCTTTAGGCACCGAAGACGAAGCTCGCATTGGACGCCAAAATGTGACAG
This sequence comes from Exechia fusca, assembly GCA_024741255.1. Lineage (NCBI taxonomy): Eukaryota > Metazoa > Arthropoda > Insecta > Diptera > Mycetophilidae > Exechia > Exechia fusca. The sequence goes on from JANTBZ010043859.1 coordinate 29,124, forward strand.
ATATCGAATAAATCAACAGATTTTTTTCGGAAGGCAAAAAACACGGTTGATCAACATTGTTTGTACTTTAATGATATCGAAAAACAATTTAGACGAATCGTACTCAAGTAATTGAGCATGAGAAAGTTCTTGGCGCGATTACTGCCGCAAAACACATAATTCAACAATATAAAATAGTGTTGGAACTTCGGGGCAGTGTTTAGGGCTGATCGAACGCGATTAGGCTACATTTGTTATTGAATTTGTGATAATATATAAATTATGTTAGAATTTCTACATTCTGGAGTTCAATCGAAAGTCATCTCAGTGGACAGAGGACGACAAACCCTCTCCATGGTATACAATTTGCAACGTCTGTATTTCGGGACCTAAGAGGATTATTCTTTATAGATTATGTTAA
>JANTBZ010043860.1:0-11834 GCA_024741255.1 Exechia fusca
CATTTTCGTTTCACACGTGTGCTAGATCGCCAAATATTCTGTCGTCAAGTGCCTTCCCACCAAAACCTTTTCACTTTTTTCTCCATCCAATGCCCGAATCGACTCTCAACAATGCCGATGGCAATTGGGAGCAATTAGCAATGCAGCACATCACAAATAGTTGTGAACAAAGTGTATCGATCCGATATTTATAATATTTACGGGCGTTTGAAATCGGTATTCGCATTAAATGTTATATGTTCAAAAGCTGTTGACAAACACTTGCTTGATGATATGATTTATTCAAGCGAGCTAAACACATTTTCGTTTCACACGTGTGCTAAATTGCCACATGTCGTCAAGTGCCTCCCCAAACCCTCCCACAATTGCCCGAGTCGACTCTGAACAATGCAAACTCCGATGCCGATGAAAATTGGGAGCAATTAGCAATGCAGACCAACTCAATTATCGTACAAAGAATCGATACGATATTTATAACATTTACGGGCGTTTAAATACGCGATTTTCTGTGTGCATTTTGGCCGTTGTCTGCGCGCGCGGTGCCTTGAGCATGAGTGTATGTGTGTCTGTGTTTGTGTATATTTGTGCAGGCGCCGTGGCGAGACGAGACTATTTATAGCCAAACGCACATACGCACACACACACACATGCTATGCGATGCACACAAAGCGTGGCGTGGCAGCGAATCACACACTCAAACGACGGCACATATTGTTCGTATTAAATATGTTACACCTTGCAGCTGAGTGAGCTCGCAGCACGTAGCTGGGCGACTGATTCGCTTCAGCTGTGCGAGCGTCTTGTACTTCGCTCGGGCTCGTGTTTGCGTGCGCGTGTGTGTGTGTCGGTGGCTGCTGCCGCTACTCGATCGTGCGATCGCAAACACTCGATTTCAATGTCATCATTAACATTAACGCACACACACAAACACACACGCGCGCGCGGTGTGCGCACAATTTTTCAATCATCATTATAGCGCGTCATGACGCGACGAGATGCGAGATGCGAGCTCGGAGAGACGAGAGATGTGAGACGGCGGATGTAAGAGCACAAGTCGCGCTGTTTTTGTGAGTTAGCCAGAGCGAAACACATTGGAACAGATGTTCGTCGGTGTGCCAGCGGTTCTAAACCTGTGATATGAAGAAATCTTAAAAGCATGGCAAGATATTTTATGGGATTTGATTGAGAGACTATGCGATCATAGTATAGCGTCGTCAAATCAGAGAACAGTACAATGAGTTATAGACAGATTGCTATGCACAAAAAACATCTTGTAATAAACACCGACCACTCTGCCCGTGTTGGCTTGGCAGTTAACAATTCAGTGCAGATTAGCGCTGCTCTCGTTCTAGTAAAAGCTGCGTGGTTGAATGCAACTTGTCCTGCTGATATACTGTTGGATAACAGGAAGTAAATACACCTGTAAATTACCCCCCATACCAAGACCATAGACATTTAACATGTCAAAAGATTCGTATTTCAAATACATCCGCCCAACACTAGATAATGTAGATGATGATGAATTGTAAGAGGTAGAGGTAGTGTATACAACAAATTTCATCATCGTTTGACGAAGCGTAGCTGATCTACTGCATTGCAATTTTCTGCACACTTCGTAAGGTTGAGAAACACTGCCGTCTAGCCACAGCATCAACTCTCAGATCGTAGCTTGGCTCTGCTTGCACTCGCCGCTGAGCAATCCGTGCATTCCGATCGCGTCGCGCGTTTAAAACACACACACACGCCCAAATTACAAGCAGATTGGCTCAACGCTGCTCAAAGCCTCACAGCCACAGCTCGCAAAGTAACAAGAAGAAGAGAGCAACAGCAGCAGCAGCTGTTCACATACGACATATGATCGACGATGGACCAAACAGTCGACGATCGCGTCGAATGTTATGCGTTACTCATGTCTTCGTGTGGGTGTTGAATCGGCGCGATCGTTGCGAGATCAACAAACAACGCTCTGGATGATACTGGATGCAGGCTACAGCCATGTCTGATGTAAATGGCATTTGCGCATTGTTCAGAAGTTCAAAATAATAAGCATATTCCCCGCAGATCAAGGCGAATTTGCCAAGTTTCTGATCCCCTAAAGGCATTTCTTGAGCGAATTGTGCAATGTGAATGATATAAATTTAAATGGTATTAGCTTCCTTGTCCAGAAATCGCATATTCCCGTAGATCAAAGCGAATTAGCAAAGTATCTGATCCACAAACTAGAAATTCATTGCGAAATTCGCATTGCATTTGTGTTGATGGTCCTGTTTCCAGTTCCCATGAAATTTGATTACCATCTACGACTCACTTTACCCTTGCCTTGAACGTCTCGTCCCGACAGGGTGCGTCGACCAGCCCACATCCTTTCGCGCGAGTGTGTGTGTGTGAGAACGCAGCACAACGAACCGAAATTCGTGGTGGTAAATAATTCATTGCGTTGCGTCTGTCCCTATTTGCTCTACCCCCATCCGTCCCAATGGTCGACCCGCCGAACATCGCTCTTACCACCACACAAAGTGCGCATCAGTGCGTGCGGCGACCGTGATTCGCGTGTCGCCCCGTGCAATGACCTTGTAACTGGCTTGCGTACATCATCCTTGCAGCGCATTGACACGCGAAACGCAAACAACATTCAATATACACAGACACTACGCATCAAGGACAAGGAGAGAAAATATAGCTGTAAGCGTCCAAGCGTCGAGTGTCTCGCCATTCGTCGCGACCAGACGCACACCCACACCCGCCCGCATGATATAGGCCGAGTGGTGTGGTTGGTGTGCGAATCGGGTTAACACACTCGGGTCGCATAAAAAATTGCCCCAAGGGTCTCTGCGCGGGCGCGCTGGCGTCGCAGACGAATTGAAAACATCATACACACAGTGCGCAATACGCAATGCACATCGCACAACCCAAACACTCCCCCACTCGGCCAACCAAATTGACGCACGTACGTGCTGGTAAACATATCATATACTCTTCGATATATACAACATAGCGCAACGCAAAACGCAAGAGATAATCACCGCCGAGAGAGCGACCGCGACCGCGCGGATGATGATGACCGAAACGCATGCGCGCGCTATCCACTCTCCACTCCACGCGCGCGTTTCGTTTGCGTAGCGCAGCGCACAGCTCGCGCGCGCAACGCTTTTCGGCGCTTCGGCCGTAGCAAAGCGCCTCAGTGCGCGGCAGTTGGCCGCGGCCGTCGCTGCTGCAGACACAGCAGCAGCAGCGGCGGCGGCCAACGCCGCGCGGCCTCGGCGGCCGAAGCGTGCGCAAGCGCGCTCGCCTCGCTCGCAGAGGATGGGCGTCGTGAGCGTGACGGCGGCGACGGCGCGAGGCCCGAGAGAGGGCAGAGAGCGGCGTCGCGTGATGTGTGACGCATCGATTTCGGGAGACTCGGCGTAGAGAGCGCGATGCCTCTGGCGCGCTCTCATTTCCTTCGCACGCCCTTTGAACACAAATGGGCCATCTATCAGATATCCGATACCAGCCAGATATCCATCGAATTGGGACAAATTGACCGTAAACTGAACGGGCTCTCAGCTGCGCCAGACGTCGTCAGCGCACAGACCCGAAAATTATTGGGCAACTCGCTGTGCGTGTATGGGGCCTGCGTGCGTGTATGTGTGTATATGATGTCGTGTGACCTCGAAACGGGTGCACAGAGGAGCAATAACCCGACGAGAATTTCGTCGCATTTTGGTGTGCAGTACGCACACATATTACTCAACTGCAAACGAATATCAATTGAGGTCTGATAACATTTGTCCAAACAAAATGCGTTGCTATTGTAGCCACAGCAACAACAACGACGAGCGGCAGCTACCAAAATAATGCAGCCGAAAAGCGCACATCAAACACACGCACGCACACACGCAAACCAAATAAGCCAGAGGTATTTTGGCTATTGCCAACGTGTGTGTGTGCTCACACGAGTGTGCGTGTGTGTGTGCATAACAATTCTCACCCATCGTGCGCGTCACGTCGCACGGGCCACATGACTTGTGGCCGGGCTTATGCACCGAAGCGGCCGAAAAGCCCACCGATGATCGAACTTGGAATGTTCGATGGCGAAACCGATAGTTCTTATCGCTGGATGATTGGTTGAAGGGCCCAATAAATTGATGTGCTTGTTGGTCGAATGCGAACGAGTTTGACGACGATAGGTAGGTTAACATTTGGCTTCGTGTTTACATCGTGTTTACACAATGTGAACATAATGCAGAAGGTAAACAAGCCGCAGTTCTTCATCTGTTTGGTTGGAAATGAGTTCACATTCATGGTGATAACGAATTTGTATTTACTCTACGTTGAATTTACGTTGATGGCATTCAATTGAATGAAAATATGAACTTGTAGCTCTCGAACAAAGTAAACTGCATCAGGCGTACACGCACAAAGAGCTCCACAACGCCTCATGCACCTCATCTCACACATCATTACACCGCACTCGCACACATATGCACAGAAACAGTACAGCACAGTGCCTGCATGTGCGTGTACATCATATATCATATGTGTGTTATATAAACGCCCCAAACAAAAACATGCACGGTCGTGGGAGTGTTCAGTTCGGTGCGGTGTTGATGATGACAATTTCGGTCTCACACGCTCGACTCGGCTCGACACTCGAACTGACTGGCAACGACAAAACCGACAAACCGCCTCGCGCACACGCACAATTTACATAATGCGCGACGACGATATGCATCGGAATAATCAACGCGCCGCGGCTGCGGCGCCCGTGACACCACACAAAGTGCGCGAGCGCGACCGAACCGAAGTCGTAATTATTTTGTCGCTTTACGATCGGTCGGCTGTTGCTCGGGCTTCATCAAGCGATCGGTGCAATGCGATTAAAGGCCCCTCGATGTGAACGCGAGTGCGTGCGCTTGTGCGTGTGTTTTATGGCCTGGCCCCGGATGTGTATGTTTGTGTAGGGTACTAGCCCAGCTCATTTTTGTAATGTAAACCATGTTGTGTCGTTGTCTGGAATCATGAACATTTCAGAAGCGCGTATAGCGGGTGAAATTTGTCAATGATTATATGTTGCAAACGCAAATCAATTAATTCAATGATAAATTAGCGTTTGCAACATAAGAACATTGACAAATTTTAATGATTTCATTGATAAATTTGCGTTTGTAACATATGAACATTGACAATTGTTACCAGTGTGATGGACAATTAGCGTTTGCAAGATTCCATATAAGAAATGTACATTCAAGAATCAAGCAACTCATGAACGAACAGCGCGGGTGATATTTGTGAATGTTTATATGTTTCAAACGCAAATCCATCCATGAATTCATTGATAAATTTGCGTTTGCAAAATATGAATATTGACAAATGTTATTGATTTCATTGATAAATATGCGTTTGTAACATATGAACATTGACAAATTGTATCACTGTTATGGACAATTTGCGTTTGCAAGATTCCATATACGAAATATTATGAGCTGTACATTCATGAATCAAGCAACTCATGAACGAACAGCGCGTAATATTTCTTATCTAAGGAATCTTGAGCGCTTCTGATATTATCGTGATGCAGGTGACTGTGTAAGAGGACCGTTATGTTGAATGTACATTTTCCTATTACCCAGAAAACTAAAACCACAACGATTTTTTTTTTTTTTTTTTTCGAGTAAGATTTGGAGGACGAAAACGGAAAAGCATACATTTCCAATGAATTAATCTGAATCAATTAACCTCAAATCAAATGGAGAATAATACAATTGAGCACAAAAAAACGCATTTGCTTCTAGTTTTGTCTCCTCTGAGGATGAGACTTCAACGGTTTTTCCATATTATAGAAAATTCCTGACAAAAGAAAATTAAAACATGTTTTACACTAATGAGTTAGGGTAGTACAACGTCGAATGCCGCCGCCGATGAGTGAGAAGTGCGACTGCTGAACTGCTGAACGCACACAGCACACACTCTGACGCACATTGGCAAACGAGCGCCGTCGCTGCATTTCGTAAAGTTATGCGCGCGAGCCTCTGGTTAATTGCGTGTTATTGTGTATTTGTGTATATGCTCATGTCTCTGACGTATGACTCACAAATAACACACACAAAGCGCCAGCACCAACGCCACCGATGACGTCGGAAGTGGCTCATGTTCGTTCGAAACCGAAACACGGCAGGAACACGGCCAGCGGCAGCGACACGAAAATCCAAATCGATTTTACATAATTGCCGCTGCCGCCGCCGCCGCCGCCTGCGAATGTACGAAATTAAACCCAAACCCAACAACAACCACACACACACTGAAATACACAGGGTCGCGCGGCGCTTCGCTCGCCAGCGACTTGAGAATGAGAAAACATAACATCGTCGAATTATACTTACTTGATGTTGGTTGCTGGTTGAGTTGGATGGGTTAGAGCCCCACGTCTGTGTGTGTGTGTGTGTTTGGGGCCGTGTGTGCGCGCCTGTGGATTATCGGTCACCAATACACACCAGAGACGGCGCACCAGACAACAACACGGTCAACGCGCGCAGGCACATAAACCACAGTACACACGCACACAGAACTCGCATACGTTTTGTTGGTCGTCGTTTGGTAGAGTCGCTCGTCACTTGCGCTCGCTCGTCGTTTGCTCGCTCGTCTCTCTCGGCTCGCGCGCACGCAACGCACACGCTACGCGTTTCAGTCTCTCACACAGTTGCGCTCAGTGGCTCTTGCTCTTCTTCGTTCGGTCGTCGCTCGTGTCTGTCGTCGGGTTCTTTGCAAGGTTTTCCGCCGCCGATGATAATGACGGTGTGCTTATTCGGATGGTGTTGTTGTTGTTGGGCTGGTAGTACTTTGCACGCTTGTGCGCGCGCGTGTGTATTTCTATCTATGTGTGTGTGTGTGTATGAGATGGGGGGTGCTCCGCTGGTCGAGTACGCACGCTTGTTTTGGAAACGCGTGTGTGATTCTGAATTGAACGGAATTGAATGGACAAATAGCGATGAAGTACTTGCGATGCGATTGTGTGAGTGAGTGAGGGTGTTTTCGATTTCAGTGCATGGAATTCATATCGCACACACACAATACTCATCAGCGTGTGCTGTGTTCGGATGATTTTCGGGGCTCAATCACGCTCGCACTCGCTCAATCACAGACGAATAATCCTCAAAAAAATAGAATACACACTCAGAATGGAGGCCGAATCACAGAAGAATCGAAGCACGCTCGCAGCCGAACCGAAAAAAAAACACAAACACAGCACCACAATCACAATGTGCGAGAGAGGGGGGCGTCGGATTGTCAAATCGCGTGTTTGTCGGTGTGTGTGTGTGTGTGTGTGTGTGTGTGAATTTCTGTGTATCTGATCGCTCGGGCAGCGCGTAACGCAAAAAATCCGAACCCGAATCGCGGGGGCTTCGGGTTCTGGTTCTGCTGGCTTATGAATGTGTGTGTGTATAAGTGTGTGGGTTCTTCTTCGCGGTATCACGGTAGTGTGTGTGTGTGTGTGCGCTGTGTTTTGCTCTTCTCCTCACGCGATTCCGATCCGTACCAGTCTCAGATATGTGTGTAGGTGTAGTCGCTTGCTGGTTTGCTGGTGTTCCTCCTCCTGGATTCAATGCGATCGGGACGAAGGACGACGTTCGAACTGCACAGATCCGTCGAGATGCCGGGAGTTTTGTTCGAATCGCAGCTCGCAGCAGCGTTATTGAAGACGACGACGACAGACGAAACGAAGTGCAACAGCGACGACACGGACGGCCATTTTGTTAATGAGCTGCTGTGCGCGCTGCGCGGCTGTCCGAGACGAGCGAGACGACGGCGGTGACGATGACTGCGCGCTGCTGCCGCAGCGCTTGGCTGGCACACCGACCAAAGCGGCGCGTTCGGTCGGCGCGTACGCGCCGCTCTCTCACGCGCGCGCGTCCAAGTGAACGCATAGCGCATAACGCGCAGCGAGCACGCTCTCGCTCTCACTGCGTAGCGGCGGCGGCCAGCATGTGTATGTTGTTGTTGCAGTGCGGCGCTCTCGCTCTGTTTACGAATTGGATTCTCGGAATGCAGTGTTGCCGGTCTAAATGCACGTATTCTAGCGCAGATTTAGTCATACGAATTGTGCACATGAATGCGATCAGCTTCATTATTCTGATGCGATGATGCTGGTGATCGTATTCGAAATCGATCGCATGCTGTTCGCCGGTCATTGACCGTGATAAGAAATTGCATTCACTCTAATGGTGGTATCTCTAGCGCGAACAGCTGATCGAAAGTAAGAGCATGTGCTCCACAATCTCTTCGCACAGCGCTAGGCAAAAAGCTCTCGCAAAACGCACAGGAATGTCAACAAAACAGCCAGCAGAGAGCGCTGCGGCGCTATGTCGATTTATATGAGATGGGAAAACAGCACCGAGAGCACCGATTTTTACGCAACGCAATAGTATAGAACTTTTATCTATACCAAAATCACTGAGCACCAAAATGTATCCGTAAGAATTGTAAGCTCGATACCGTAGAGCGTAGAGAGCACCGCCGAAAACCTGTTGACATGCGCTCGCGTTGCCTTTTGCGTGTGTATTTTGGTCGACGATTCTCGCACTTCGTGTACACAACACACATCCAGTGCGCGAGAATGACTTCGTTCTCCGTTCGCTCGCTCCCTTCATCTCCCCGCGCACCGAAAAACAGCTCCCCAAATGCGCGAGTCTGTGTTATTGTTCGTCGTCGTCGTCAATTGGCTCGCTCTCCAACGCGCGCGCGTTCGCGTTCCAGGGACACATCGCTCACTTCTCACTTGACTCCGAATTGCCTACGTAGCTGGTAGCTGACTGCGGCTGGTTCGCCTCAGATTTTATTCACATCATATCATCATCTATTGCGCACGCGATCCCTACACACCAATCGCCCCCAATCGCCCCCCGTGCATATTCGCGTAGTCTCACTGGCATCCGAAACATTCAAGTTTCGTTTGCTCGAAAAAGGCAATCGCGTTCGTGATTCGTCAATTCGGCGACCAACTTTTACTGCGCCTTCGCGTCGTCGCTCTGCTCCACATTCGGCTTTGTGGTGTTGTTGTTGTTGTGGTCTGGTGTTGTTGTTGCCGTGGTGCTTGCGACGATCAGCGCAACAGCGCCGCGATCCTGAGACCGACGAACGCGATCGACGAGCGCGTGTTTTTGATGGTGAGTGCATTTTCTATACGAAATTTCGTTGCGTGTGGCTGACTGAGTGATATACTTTTGTTTCGTTCACCCTGCACCGCGTCGCAGATCCGCACACACACTAACACACATCACATCGCCGGCCACCATCACCATCATGGACATGGGCGCCTTCTACGTCAACTCGCTGGCGCCCGAAATCGCCAAGCGCTACAACGAGAAACTCTCGCTCTTCTGCGACAACGTCGATCCGTACAGCCTGAACACGGCCAATTGCTCGCGCCGTCCCGCCGACATGCCCTCGCTCAGTCGCGCCTCCATCGACAGCTACCTGAAGCTGTCCGCCTCGCCGTATGGCGGCAAGTCTGGAGCGAGCTCCGATGCTGATCCGCTCCTCGATCCGGCCAATTGCGAGGTGCGCACCTACGTCAAGAGTCTCGATGGCATCGCGATCGTTCTGGGCGAGATGCAGATTCTCGACAGTGGGGAGCTGCTGAATCCGTGGTTCGTCGCGTTTCCCGACGGCTATGTGCTGTGCGCCCATTGCACGTGTGCCGCCGGCACGGATGAGACGTGCGTCCATATCGGTGGGCTGTTGCGGACGGTGCTGGAGGCGAAGCGGAGGGATCAGGAGCGCACGCAGGAGGAGCCGTTGCAGGTGAAGCAGGAGCCGGAGGAGGGAGGGGAGGCGACGGCGACAGTCCAGGCCAGACCCAAGTCCAAAGCGAAGCAGGCCAGGGCGGGGCAGACGCCAGCTCAGCCAGCACAGCTTCAGAAATCGAGCCAATCCACCGCACAGCAGCAGCAGCCGCCGCCGCCTCCGTTGGCGCTGCAGCGCCGGCCAAAGCGACCGGCTCCGGATCCGGCACAGGCGGATAGGCCCAGCCAGGAGACGTTGAACTCGGTGGCGTTGGCCGCCGCCGCCGTGGCGTCGCTTCCGAAGCCGATTGTGCTGAACTTTTCGAATGGGATGCGCAAGATCAGTATCATTACGGCGAAGACGATTCCGCCGGGCGGGCAGACTGGGTCAGGTGCTGGTGCAGTGGCCGGAGCAGTGGCGTCTCCGGTGGCAGGGAATTCGGCATCTTCGGCGTCTTCGGCACCTTCGACGGCCACAACAAAGACGCTGGAGACGCGACAGATTGGCGGAATTACGGTGCGCTCGCAGATCAGACAGCCAGTTGGAGGATCGCAGACGACAACGACGACCATCAATTCGATGACGGTGACGAAGACGACGGTGCCGGTGGCGTCATTGCCGGCGGCGCCCACGACGGCGGCTCCGACGGCATCGCCGGCACTGCCGATGAAATTGGTGCAAACGTCTGCGGGTGGACTGGCCGGAATGGTGACGCAGTCGAGTGTTGGCGGCGGTGCGCAGACGACGACGACAATCTCGAGGAATCCGAACAATGGGCAGGTATGTGTGAGGGTGTGGACGGTTGGGAAGGAGAATGGAATATCTATATGTCTATCTATCTATCTATCATTCATTTGAAACATTCGCGAAATCGTGTTGTAACGTTATACGTGTTGTAGGAGAAATAAGAGTCACACACATATTGTAATGATGCAGTTTTATTTGTTCAGCGTCATCTATTGTATTTGGTGAAGTCGTTGAAGAAAAGTCTCATATGGAACTAATATCTTTGAAGGACATTTTTTCAAATGTTTTCCAAAGAAAAGGATTTGTGCACAATTTCGTTATCTTTCGATTAACACATTGCTCTAGTGAGAAGTTAAGGCTTTTCAACCAATCTCGAGATTAGAATAGTTTGTTTAGAGAGTGAATAATAATATTTGTGTCCATTCAAAATGGTCTTACTTCGCGTTAGATTTAGAGACCGTTACTTTTGACCGAAGTGTCTTGTGTGAATACTCAATCGAAATATAATGAAATTGTAAACGAAGCATTTTCATTGTAAAATGTGTTAAAAAATTGTCTTCATGGTTATTCGTTCGACAATTTCTCCATATATGAACGGAGAGGTCTTTCCTGGGACATACTCAGCCACAGGTATGCCTTCTATTCAACAATATTCTAGAATATTATTGGAACTACATCATTACATTTTATGTGTACTAATTTTCATACAAAACATAACAGAAGCACATGACTCCTACTTTTCATACAAAACATAAATCTTATTTTAAGTAGCACCATTTTGTGTAGGTAACAGTTAGGCTGGAAAATTCGTATCGTTTCATAGAAGGACACATATTTTCGATAAAATTATTTGTTGATAATCAACATTGTTTCATTGAAGGACGATATACAACATTTGACATCGGTAGGACTTTTGGTTCGTTAGATATTTAAATTTGATTGAAGCAACTTTTGTTATTGCGAAGAAATAGGTATCGGCGTGTCCTTGTAAAAACAATGTTTTCTAATCGGAAAAATTGCGGAAAGGGCCAAAACATGAACAGAAAGTGCTATTTCTCGCTCCAGCCGAAAAAAAATATTCGCGATTTTTTTTTAAATTCCGAACTACCAAATTTGGTCACTAAGGATGATGAGTGATGAGCACTCTAGACACCCAAATTTTGTAAGTACTGACGAAAACTGAATAAAGCCACAAACTAATTTCGGATGATTGAAAAGCACGGTTGATGGATATTGCTGATACCCTAATGATTTCGAAAACAATGTTAGGACATTTCTGAGATATGTTCTTGTTCATGCGAAAGCTCTTTGTATAATGTCTGCCG
>JANTBZ010043871.1:0-11827 GCA_024741255.1 Exechia fusca
CGTCTCAGTCGTGCTTGTGATTGTATCGTCAATAGCATTTAGGACAGATCGTCGTCCCAGTCACATTCGTTATTATCGCGTCCGTAGCATTTAGGACTGATCGTCGTTACAGTCACATCCGTCATTGTCTCGTCCATATCATTTCGGACTTATCGAGGTCTTGGTTCATTTGCTAATAACGCATTCGTTGCGTTGAAGACTGATCGCCGTCCCAGCCTCATTCGCTATTAGAGGGACTTTATCATTTGGGTCTGGACGTCGTCATTGTCCTATTTGTCATTGCCGCGAACATATCATATTAGCCCTATGAGTGCTAAAGTCTCATTTGCAATTGTTGATGTTAGGACCGTGCAATGACAAACGCGACTTTGACGAACCGGACTAGTCCTGCGACCAATCCTTCCGGTCTATCTTGTCCGCAATTGTTACGTAGCCGTATTTGGAAAATCTGTGCTCGGTGCACGTTTTTGTACCGATTTTTAGGCTAAAAAAAGTACTTTTTCTATTTAAAACGTCGTCAAAATTTGAGTTTTTGGTTTTTTCCAAATATCCTACGTAGGCAATTGACAATATTGTCAATTCAATTTTATTCAATTTTTTGTCATGTTATTAATAACATGACAAAAAATTGAAGGACCTATCTGCAGACCTCCAGGCTGTACACCGAATATGGGCGTATGGAGAACACGTAAATTTAAATACATTTACAGCCTATTATGTGTCTATTAGCCGCAGGCCTTAATAAAGGCTTTATGGCGCATTAATGGAGAGACTTTTCCCGAACAGGTTTTTGGTATATATAGTCAAATGATGTTCATTCTACGAAACTAAATTATTATTATTTTATAGACGAATACGATAATTGCGATTTTCTATGTGCCGCATGTCCTATATATTATGACGCAAGGTAGTATTCTTGTCATGTAACGATATGCAACGCGATCGTCAAGGTCGCGAGATGCGCGCGTTTTGTTGACAAATAATCCACGGACATAACCTCCATTCGAGTCGCACAGCTGTTCTTCAGTAATCAGATCAGTGATTAATGTCCACGCACAATGCACAACAGCGACTGTAACTCCGACCTCGCCTCACCCGAATTCTGCCCGTTCTACAAACCTCTGCTCGTCGAGCATTTCAGCCTGTTGCCCTCGCCACTCGATCTGCACTACGGCAAATGCTCGCTGATCGGCCGGACGCGGCGCGATCCGCTCACGAATCGCACGCTGCTGTGCAGCACCCGGCTGCTCGGTCTGCCGCTGGAGTACCAGTGTCCGGACGCGACAACAAGCGTCCGGCTGCACACGCTGGCCGGATGCACCCGCGAGTTGCCCATCGATGAGTGGGTGCGAGTGTACGGCGAAGCGACGCTGGAGGATGTCGTCCAGCAGGCTGATGCAGGCGATATTGGCGGAGAGGACGCGTTGGGAATCGTGCAGACCACGGCCAAGGATTTGCGGCGAGCCATGGCGTACGTGCGCGGTTCATAGCTTAGAGGTGTTGTCGATAGTCTCATTCATTGCAGTCCATTCTCCCACAGCGAAATCGAACGCGAAAGCGGAACCGCCGACCTGGAAGTTCGTAGAGCCGCGCTAGAAGCCCGCTACATTCCATGCCTGACCGTACATACGTGGCAACTTATCGACCAGCCGCACGAACTGCTGCAGCTGCAACTGCGCTTGGCACGTATCCAGCACAAGAGGGAGCATCCAAAAGAACCACCCAATGCCGAACTTCCGAGATAGCCGATTAAATGTAGGAGTTTATTTGCGTCCAAACTGTATACACAACTTGCGATTCTTGTCTCACTTCTTGACGTTGCTGGAGACGCCCGGTTGCATTTGCTTGCTGCCGCTCAGCACAATGTACGGACTGTGCGTCTCCAGCTGCTTGTGCTTCAGCATGGTCAGTGTGCCCAGGGGCGTGTCCGTCGAGCTCATCTTCATCAGCAGCTGCACAACGAGAGAACGCCCAAATTAGTAAACCCATTCACAGAAAACCACCTAGATATTCCCAATGCCGCTGCCCGCACTTACCCCATCCTGCTCGTTCTTCTTCAGCCGCTTCTCGATCTTGTTCTTCCCGGGCCCCTTGCCGTGGAACTTGTGCGACAGATACCGGAACGCCTCCTTCTCGTTCAGCAGCCGTCCGCTGTCATCGATATACTCCAGCTTCACGTTCGGCCGATAGTTGTCGCGCTCCTTGAAATCGGACACCGGTCCGTGCTGGAACCGATCGCGTCGCTGGAACTTGTCATCATCCCCATGCGCCTTGTCGTCGATCGAGTAGTTCTTCGCCTGCAGATGCGCCATGCGCGTGTTGCTCGGCCGGTTCTGGTCCTCGCGCTCCAGATAGCCCTTGGACAGCGCCAGCTTCAGCGCCGCTCCCATGCCCGAGCCGACGTCCGGCTCCTCGTCGAGAATGGCCTCGCCGCCGCCGTGGCGCTGTCGGCCACCTTCGCCGCCAGCGGCGCCGCCACTGGTGCCACCGGCCTGCGGCGCCAAATCGGCGCCCGCCGTCGCCGCCACCTGATCCGCGGGCACCGAGTTCCAGGTGCCCGTGCTGCGCTCCTCATCGTCGGCCGCCTGAGCCGCAGCGGCCGCGGCAGCCGCCCGTCCGGCGCGCTCGGCGCTCTGCTCGGCGGTGTCCTGCTCCTCGTCGCTGACCATGTCGTCGTCCATCATGTCCAGGTCGTGCTCCCGGTTGCCCGACATGCCGTACGTCGGGATGTCGCCGAGCGTGCGACAGAACTCGGCGGTGGCGTTCAGCACGATGTGCGGCGAGTCGTTGGACGCAAAGACGTCGCCGCCGGCCACCGCGGACGCGATGTCCGCGTCCTCCGGCTCCGGTTTGATTTCGGTGGCGGCGGACGCGCTGAGCGATTTGCTGATGAACGCCTCCTTCTGCTTGAGGCGCCTCGTTTTGGCGAGAATCTGTTCGAGGTCGTCGTCCTCGGGCTCGAGCTTGAAGTCGCGCAGATCTGAGGCGCTGTCTGAAATTGGGAGAAACACGGGCAATTGATAAACATCCAGAACACTCTCCGACCCACTACCCACTCGCACTCACGTTTCGTGTCGTCCGTGTCCACCGCCGTGTCGTCGTCGTCGCTGTTGGCGTCCGCTCGTCTTCTCCGGCCATGATGCGCCTGCTGCTGCTGTTCATCACCCGGCAACGGCATCAAATCCTCCGCCTTCAGCGCCTTCTGCCTCAACTTCTTCACCTTAACCCGTCGTTTCGGCTTCTTGAACTGGGCCATCTCATCCACCGTATACGTGTCCGACGCCAGATGGATCAACGGCTCGTCCAACGTCTCCAGCCGCTTGCCCGCCAGCTTCGAACGGATCTCCTGCAGACGACGCACGCGCTGCTGTTCGGTCTGCGCGTCCTCGCCGATCGTGAACGATCGTCTGGCCGCCTCACCGCCGTCCTCCACATCGTCGTACTTGCTCAGCACGTTGCGCTCGATCGGATTGCCCAGATGATCGAACTGCTCCGCGTACACATCATATCCGTAGCTATTCGGATTCAGCTTCTTGTTGGTGACGTTCTTCTTGTAGCGCTCATCGTCGACCATGTTCACATTGACCAGCGTGTCGCCCTCCTTGTCGTCCAGCACATCCTGATCCTTCAGCGTCAGAATCACCGTCTTGCCCTCGCCAAACGCCACCATCTCGTGGTCGATCTTCAGACCGCGCAAATGCCGATCGGTGTACGCCTGCTGCCGCCGCTTCTCCTCGGCCTCCTCGGCCTCCACCGCCTGATCGTCCTGCTCGGCGAGCGCCGCCGCCCGCCTCGCCGCCTCGACGCGTGCGCGCTCCTTGTCGCGGCTGCGATCCAGCCACACGCCAATGTCGTCCGCCTCCGTGGCGTCGCCCAGCTTCTGGACGCGCTGCAGCCGCTCCTCGTGCAGCCGGCGCTCCTTGCGCTGGCGGATCTTCTCGCGCAGCTTCTCCGCCTCCAGGCGGCTGGCGATGTTGTCGGCGGGCTTGTGCAGGAACTCGCCCCACTCGTCCTTGTGCGCCGCGAGGCCGGCATGGGCGGGATCGCGCGGACGCGCCGGTTCGGCAGCGGCAGCCGCGGACGAGGCCGACGCGTTGCCGACATCGAGCGGCTTCAGTCCGAGCTTGGCGCGCAGCTTGTTGGTCTCGGCCACGGACAGGCAGTCGCCGGCGCCGTTCTCCGGGATGGGCGACGGCGAGCGGCGCCGGGCGGCCGACGAGCCGAGCTGCGGCGCTTTGGGCGCCTCTGGAATGGAGATTTTCGGCGCTGGCGGAGCGATTGGCACCTCGACCACGTCCGAGTCGTCGCTGTTGTAGTCAATGGACACCACGGCGGCGGCGGCGGCGGCGGCGGCGGCGGTGTCACGGCGACTCATCGACGGCGGATGGCGCTCACGGCTGCGCTCGCGATTCGTGCCACCACGCTGGCCGCCACGCTGGTTGCGGTCGGCGCTGGCGGGCTGCGCGGCCGAGCGATCGCGACGCGCCTCCTCGCGGTGCCGACGCTCTCGGTCGCGCTCGCGTTCGCGGTCCCGATCGCGCTCACGCTCACCGCGGTCTCGCGATGAGGCGGCCGACGATTTGGGGTCATCGCTGCCTCGGATGTCGGGCGGCGAGGGGGCGCGCAGCTTGCTGTCCTTGTGCTTGCTGCTGCTGCTGCTACTGCCGCCGGTGCTCTTCGAGTCGACGCGCGACTCGCGGCCGTCGCGATCCTTTTTGTGCTTCTTGCTGGAGCCCATGGCCCGGCCGGATGGTGTGGGGTGTGGATGTGTGTGGTGTGTTGTCGATGTGCGGAATTGCGGGGATTGCGGAGGCGCAGCGAGTTGTTTGGATGCACGCGAAATAAGGGCGACGCTATTTCGAATGCAGAAAAGTAAACATAACCCTATTTCGTATACGTTTGCTGTTATGACAGGCATTTGACGTTTTTGAACGACTGAGTTGAGATCTACTACATTTCTAGTCCGATTTGTAGGTCTTCATCGAAAGCTCTGGCTTCGGAGACTGTCATGTCTACTACTTCTTCCACATCAGATGATCGAACAGCTGACGCTGCGAATCAAAAACATAAATCTGCTTTGTTTTGGCAAGATAACTCAATGAGTTAGCCAAAACCCGCCCGCAAGGCATTCCAACATAAAAAAAAAAAAAATCTGCTTTGTTTGCGTTTGTTTGTTATTTGTGCGCATCCGACTATACGCATTTTTAGGAAGCTGCCCAACAGATATCGACATGGAGAAGGAAATCGAGAACGTCCTCAACGGAGTGTGAGCTCCGTCCGACCGACCAAACCAAATTCGCCAAACATATCTAACTTGTAATCCAATTCCACAGAATCGCCACACCGAACGCAATTGGCTGCATGGTGGCCAACAATCAGGGCCTGTGTTTGGAAAGTAAATACAACGCGATTGACCCTGTCGTACCCACGACGGTCGCAACAGCCGACTAATTCCCAATTTGCTTCCACGTTGAATCACACAGAGAAAGGCAGCATTTCGGACGGCGCCTCCGGCATAATGGTCGCGATTCTGGAGCAGGCCAGCAAACTGGAACCGAATTCCAATCCGCCGGTGATCTCGCTGGAGAGCGGCAATAAGTGAGTGTTATTTGCGTCTGATTCAGTTGATAGAGTCGATTTGGAGCAGTATATTCAATCGTTCCGTTTTCGCAGAACCTGCCTGATCCACAAGCACGGCGTCATTGGCGTCGTGTACAAGGAGCTGAACAAGTCCGATGTGTGATTTCAAACGTTTCGTCGTGTCGAGTATAAAATATGTATAATGCGTGTATCTTTTTATCGAATTAAAACCCCATCCTATTCTGCAACTGAAGCCGATTCCGACGACGGATTTCGATCGGCATACAACGCGATGTTTGCCTGCAGTTCCTCGATGTCGCGCCGATTGGCCGCCACCGCAGCCTCTTTCACCATATGCAACTGCTGCGTGGTTAGCAGCCTGGCTTTGGATTGCGACAGCTCGCGGGATTTGTTGGCGATTTGGCTCCTAATGAAGCAGGGAAATTCAATAATGATAATTTCTAAATTAATTGGCATATAGCAGTATTTTGTTACACTCACAGCAAACCATCGTTGATTGCAATCACTATGGTCTGCATATGTGCGCTTTCGTTCAGGAGACCCGTGTACTTGAGTTCCGTGTCCGACAGTTGCTTCGTGATGTCGTTCAATTCGGCGCTGCAGTCGACGGCCTTTTCCTGAATGCGTCCGGTCTCTGTCGCAACGTTGTCCGCGTTCTGTCGGAAAGATGAAATTGGATGAAACCATTATTAGATAGGATGGTATGCAAATAATTGTATTTGTGTCTTACAAACTGCTCGTGAAGATTGACAATCGCTGACTGCTGTCGCGTTATCTCGACGGTACATTCACTGTCTGCCTCCGTGTCCGAAGCCATGACCGCCAAGCGTTTCTGACGTACCGACTCATCGACGGCCGCCGTCGTGAACGACTGATTCGTCTGAATCGCTGATATGCGGCAATGCATAATTGCTAGAAGAAGAAATCGACGATCCAAGCATAATTTTTACAATCGTACCGCGCCGATTGGGCTTACCAAAGTTCTGCTCAAACTTCTCCAGCTTCTGGTTGGCCTTGGCCCAGAGTTTTCGTTCGCCAACGATGTTCTGTTGCAACTCGTCGACGTGGCGCTGGTGTCGTTCGATGGCCACCGTCTGGGAGGCCAGCACCCGATCTTGACTGTCGAGAACTTGGTACATTGTGTGCGTGCTCTGTCGGCAACGAATCAACGAACACTGAATGACTGACGAGAGGACGACGAGACGCGATAATATAACGGTTGAAAAAAAACTCAGCGACCAGCATCGCAAGTACATTTTATCATGTTTATTCCATTCGCCTATAGATGACTCTCACTATCTCTCCCGCTCGCTCTCTCCCGCACTCTGCGTGTATACAAATGTCGAAAAAGTTGAGCATGTCGATTTTTAATTTAGCCAAGATTTCAACCACAAGCCACACGCGCCGACTCCCACCCACAACTCGCCCGTCGCGCCCGTCTGCTCTGCGAGTGTGGAGCAGATTTCCGTGTGGACCATGTGGGATTTTCCAATTTCCGTTATCGATAGCGCGCGCGCGTCGCCGCCCACGCCGCCCCAAACGTCGCGTGCTCAAATGTTCAACACCTTACTCGAAATGCCACTGTCACCCGCACCCTCCACCGACATCAGGCTCTTCATGCGCAGCTTGTGCTCGTTCTGCATCTGCTGCTGCGCCGACGGCATCGCGGCGGCGGCCGCCGCCTCCGGGTCCTCGTACAGCTGCGTCACGTCCATGTTCTTGAAGCGCTGCACCTCCATCGCATTCAGCATGTTGTTCCGATAGAAGCCCGCATAGATGTACGCCACCACGCCGCACGAGTGCACCAGAAACGTGCGCTGCGCCATCTGGGCGCAGCGCTCGCGCTCCTCCAGCTCCGACACCGGCTCCATGTGGTAGCCGTCCGCAATGGCCACCGGCCGGCGGTGCCGCCGCCGCGGCACCGCCGGCTCGTCCGCCTCCAGCGCACGGAACGTCTTCACGTTCACCGGGAACTTGACGCGCTCCGCCAGCGCGGCGCGCTGCATCTTCGCCTCCTCCTCGCGCTTCTTGCTGGTCACCGTCTCGGCGAACACGCTCGCCTGCAGATTGGCCAGCGAGTCGAAGAACGCCGCGTACTTCTTCGAGTCGCCCGGCGCCGGCATCACGCGCCGGAAGCCGCCCATGTGCGCGTCCTCCCACTCGAGCTGCGCCGCAAACGCCGGCAGCTGCGGCAGCAGCGAACTGCCGCCGCCGCCAGCCGTCGACGTGCTCGCCTCGCTGCTGCTGGTGGTCTGCTTGTCGCCGACGCGCCGCAGCAGCCGATCGTTGACGCGCTGCTTGTCCTGCTCCATGACGCGCCGCTTCACCTCCGGCCGCATGTTCAGCAGCACAAACGTGTCGGTGATCAGCGCATGCTTCACCGACTTGTCCACCTGGCTGTCGCAATGGAAGCTGGGCGAGTGATTGACCTCGAGCAGCCACGGCTTCAGGTCCTGATCGATCAGCACATCGACGCCGAGGATCTCGAAGCACGCGTGCTGCACGTCGTGCTGCGGAAACGACGCGAGGTAGCTGTGCCGCAGCACCGGCCACGCGCTCGCCACCGTCTTCACCACCACCTCGTCGATGGAGTTCCACAGCGCCACCACATCGTAGCCCTCCGCCGCCAGAATGCGGTTCAGCGTGGAGAACTTGCGCTTGCTGCCCTCCTCCACGTCCGTGCTGTACGTGCGGCTGTACTTGTTCACCGAGTAGTTGGTCAGGTGCATGAACATGTTGGTGGTGTTGTGGCCGCGCGGCTCCCGATACTGGCTGGTCGCGAAGCGCACCAGCCCCTCATTGTACACGTACACGCGCAGCGGATCGATGCACGTGATCAGCGCGTACAGCCGCAGATCGAACTTGAAGCCGTCGATCAGCAGCGGCCGCATCACGTACTGCTGCAGGATCATGTGATCCGTCGGGCTGATCGTTTTCAGCGATCGCACCAGCGAGATGCCGCGTCCCTGGGCGCCCTGATCGGGCTTCAGGATGTACGTGCGATTGCGGTGCGTGCGCGCGAAACGCATCGCCTCGCCGTAGTCGGCGGGCAGGTGCCACGTTTTCGGGAAGATGGCGTAGTCCTGCGGGAAGAGCTTCAGCATGCGGTTCATGTTGCGCGCCAGCAGATCCTTGCGGCAGATCTCGAACATGGAGGGGAAGTGGTTGATCTTCTGGTAGCGCCGCATGTAGCGGCACAGCTCGACGCCCATCATGGCGTCCGTCCAGATGATGCTGGACGACTCGTGGCTGGCGATGCACTTCCAGCCCAACTGGCGCGCCACCACACCGATGATCGTGTACCGCGAGTGCGACATGCAGATGGTCACCTTGTTGTCGCAGTTCGATTTCGAGCGTCCTTTGCGTGCGGCCACCGACTTCTTGGCGTCCGCGGCGGCAGCGGCGGCGGCGGCGGCGCCCGTCTTGCCCGCACGGCCGCCACGGCGTCCGGCGATGTTGCGCACCGAGGCGGATGGCTGGCTCTCCTGGCTGGTGGTTTGGATCTTCTGATTGCGCGGTCGCGGTCGTTTCTCCGCTTTGCCCTCGAGCGCGAAGCGATGCTGATTGATGGTCAGCAGACCGCACGGTTCTAGCGCCGCATTGGTCGGCGTGCTGGTGCCGCTTCTGTCCGAGTCGCTGCTGTCGCTGCTGCTTCCGCTGCTGCTACTGCTGCTGCTGCTGCTGCTGCTGCTGCTGCTAGTACTGCTGCTGCTGTTGCCGGCCATTTGCTCCTTGTCGGACGACTATGGCCAGATTCCAGGGTGAGTGGGTGGGGGCGGCCGTGTGTTGAACTTTGTCGATTGTTGCCGCGCACAGCACAATCGAGCGCAATATTTCGATTACTAAAAACAAACCAAAAATGCCAGCAAATGGCTAGCAAAATGAATTGACATTTTCGGCCCCGCGACAGTGACACTACACGAACAACATGCATGTTTATGTTTTTGCAATTTCGCGAGTGCGAGTATGATGCGATTGGCGTTGCTAGGGAAAACCAGATTGTATGCATGTGTACGCTATATGTTTGCTGTTTGCTGGTATGTGCGCGAGTGCGAGTGTATAATTAATTGATCACTGCGCTAATGAGACGCGATGCTGTTCGTGATGCTGGACGAGAGCTTTCGCCGCGAATGTGGAACGGTCATAATCCCAATCGAGTAAACGGTCTGCGTATTATGATGTATGTTGACTCGTGTAACGGCAGCAGAGCATCAGAGCATCATCAGCACATCTCGCCTAAAATGCGTTAGTCTGCTGCTCAGTATCGTTCAAATAGCCATTTACATATTTCGGAACAGCGAGAACCGTGATTTGATTCATTACAGAACCGTTTCGATCGTTGGATGCGATCCCAATCGTCGTTAGATCACCGGGTTGGATGGGTTTTTTGCGTATTGGATCGTTGATTGCATCCATCATTACGATGGAATTGAAATAGACGTCCACGATGCATTCGCCCCATCGAGCGATCGCTCTGGCCTATGTAAATCGACTATACTAAACTGGAAGCGCAATGTGTTTTGCTCGATGCGACGCGAAAAACGAATGCTTTCCGCAACCGTGTCGCCGTTTACGGTCATTTTAAATTGGTGTTTGATTGCACGCGCGACAGACGCGACCAAGTAACAGCGTCGACCGGTGAAACGACCGGCGATTTTCCATATCATTTGCACTCGAAGAATGCACGCCGCATCACCGCATCACTCTGACTGTGTGAGTGTGTGTGTGTGCTGAACGACGTGCGTGCGAAATTAATTGCTCGCGCGAAATAACGCAGAGGGGAACCAACAGCATTTCGTGCAGACATGTTTCCCATCATTGTGTCTGGTCTCTGGCGAGTATCTGTAGATGAGAATCGTACAGCATGTTCACAGCGTAAACACGAACGAACAGCAAATAAAATACGGTTCGCGTGTAAATAATAATGGTGTTACCGATTTGATTGTGAGGCGCAATCGACCGGGAGATTGTGTTGGTGAGTGGAGTGTTCGAGTTTCAAATCATACAATATCCGAATTCAACCAAACATAACACAACAATCACTGTGTGTGCGAAACGGAACGGAATGGCGGATGGCCAGCAAGTGCACCTGTGTGTGCTAATCGACATTAATGTGCGCACGCTCGCCGCGCTTCGTGTTCTAGTGAACGCACACGTACACAGCACGCATACACGAACACCATTCCACAATTATAATCGAGCCACCGAACACACAAATCGCCACGTACACCGCATGTGCGTGTGTGCACGCATTCGCAGCATAGAACAATATAATTTTCCGGCAAGCGCTCAACGCGTTCGCAAAACGCTCGACTGAGTCGCGGACGACGACGACGACGCGTCGCTCGAGTGTTCGCGTGTACGCCAAAGAATTATTATTACAGATATGTTTGCGCATGGTGTCTGCGTGTACTGCGGCAGTGCTTGTCTTGTAATATACGAGTGAGAACCGTGAAACAAGTGCAGCAGCGACGAAGGGCGCTCGAATGTTCATCGTGCTGCGGCCACATTTTGACGCGAAACATTTGTGCACACGCTTGCTTGCACACACACACACACACATGTACAACTAGACGAATGGGGGGATCTGCCATACATATACACACACAGTCGCTCACACGCATGCGCATGCAGTCAATAACCTACGGCGGCGGCGGCAGCAGTTGTTGTGTGTGTGCACCGAAGCGTAAGCGAATAACACTTGCCGCTGCTGTGTGTTCTCGCGCGCTCAACGCTTGGCAGCGTGCACACAGGTGTGAGGTTTTTAAGATGTTACGCGCGCGCGCGGCTAGGCCCGCGAGTTGTTTGTGAAATCATTTTTAATCGAGTTCAGTGTACTATTCTAGAGCACATGCGCGCACGCGCGCATAAAGCATTCGTCGTAATGTTCGACGAACGAACGCACAATGTGCGCGATGTTCGCTCGCTAGCCTACAGCCTAAGCACGAAGCGTAACGCAAATCTCCTCGAATCAAATGTACATTATGGTGTGTGTGTTTGTTCTAACGCGACCGCAAATTGCGCTGGCACGGCAAACGTGCGTGGACAAAGGGCCCACATGAAGATGCGGTAATGTTTGATGAATGTGTGCAAGTGCGATATTCACTTCAACCGATGAATCGATGTGAACACGAACATAAATCGTTACGACTAGAAAAACTCAGAGTAAGAGACGCGCCATAGAGGCTAAAAATTGTAACGCTGTTTTGAAGACCGCATTTACTAC
>JANTBZ010043882.1:0-11827 GCA_024741255.1 Exechia fusca
TGTGACACTCGAAATAAAGAACTGAGCTGAACAACATCGTGAGCTGCGCGGTATCTGTTTTTAACAATCTTTGCCTGAAAAAATATTTTTTTAACCGACCATAGTGTCTCAAGTATTGAGTTTAAAAAAAGACAATTTGCGGCGCGTTTTGCCCCACAGTGGGGTTTATGTCGTGAAGGTGGTTTGCGTGTTCTCTGAGGATTTGGGTACGAACGAATTGATTCAAGAGCGTCGGAAAAATCAGGCTGAACGTCTGATAGGCCCATTGAAGTCCCTTTGCATTACAACCTTATTTCAACGCTCACTAAATCTATTTGATGTGTGCTTGATGTGTGCGTTTTTGTGATAACATCAATGGTGCTGAAAAACGTGTGAGTGAGTAACTGGTAGATGAATATGTCGCGGCAATGAAAAAAATAGCTGGAGAAACAACATACAAACACAAATACACCGAAAAAATAGAAAGAAAAAAAAACGTTACAACAATTTAGCGAGCAATACAAATCAAAACCAGCGCGGAAATACCTTGTCTAGTCAGTAACGCCTAGTTCGAAGACAAACTAACATGTTTTCAAACCAATTTCATATTCATGTTCAGCACACTCAAATCACTTCAAAAACATAGTTACAATCCATTCCATGAAGAATAAGTCGTCAATAGTCGATATTTTCTGACACTGAAATATTTACGATCCGTCGACAAAATCAAACTTTATCCTACAAACAACAAACCCCAATCGCAATCGTGATGGGCTCACTGACGATTCTTCCTCGCCTCCAGATCCATCTTTGACAAAAAAATTAAA
This sequence comes from Exechia fusca, assembly GCA_024741255.1. NCBI lineage: Eukaryota > Metazoa > Arthropoda > Insecta > Diptera > Mycetophilidae > Exechia > Exechia fusca. Next base: position 807 of record JANTBZ010043882.1, read on the forward strand.
GTCTCAACCGATAACGGTCTAGATGGTATTTGATTTTGAAAAAGTCGCGGGTGGCGCGATTTGCCTCACCCTCCCCTACAATTTTACTATTTTACTATTCGGTCCTATTCGAAAAACTGATTTCGACCCATTCTAGTATTCAATTTCATTAGCATTCATTCGTTCTATTTTTCGTACTTGTACTCGTAGATTTGCTTGCGTATGCCGCTCCCAGATCCCGACAATTCGCGGTGGTCAAGCAGCAAGGGTGTGCGTGTGCGTCATTGTGTGGGAATATGCGCTGACCATTCGGCGATGGTGACCTGTTTGTGTTTGTATTGCAGAAACCCCAATTCAAAAACCCAATTCGTGTAATGGTGCTAGTTCCTATGTTGACTGCTATTCGGCTGATGCGCCGCGTGTCGCTACTAATGCATATTACTACGACATCACGAGCGACTAATGAACGAGTTTATCAAGTGCAAGGGAATTCATTAATATTTATAACGAAACATGATACGCGGTTTGTGTATGTTTGCTGATGCTTCTCTAGTGCATATTCTCCAGTTTAAAACATATTGAATATGTTGTCCAGTTGATGTTCATATGACTCACACTCACAATTACAATTATCTGGAGAACAAATTATCACATATGAATAGGAACATGGGTATATTGTTGAAAGAATTCCGTTTAAAACATCACATAATTTATTCTAGTGATTAAAAATGAAAAGCTCACAATTATATCTCTATTGAACATGTGCGCATGTGCTTAGCTTCAATTTGTTTATGTTATATTAATAGCCGATGTGCCATTCAGTTCGCTGCCTCAGCCAACACCACACAATTCGCAGTACCACAAATATGCCGCTAATAAATATAAAATCAGAGAGTTCCCCCGCATATCCGCCAACACCATGTGCCTAGAGCGCCAATCGCGTTCTGCGCAATGTATTGTCGTGGTTATTGGTTATCTGTTCTCTGTTCGGTATGTCGGGCTTGCGTACAAATAATATAATTTACAGTGAGTTTCTGTGCATCGTAAAACTCCGCGTATCGAGTCAGATTGTGTGTGTTGTACTTCGTACGATTGCCGACGGAGCGAGTGTCCATATGTTCGCGTGCGTTTTATTGTCGTGTATTATTTGCCGCGCAGATATCTTCTACTCGCTATTGCGTATGCTGCTCGCGTGTGTGTGTATTTGTTCCGAGTTCGAACAAACAGATATTCAAACTGGCGTGCGCACTCACCTTGTTGCGTGTGTGTGTGGTGTGTGTACGGTTTATTGACTCACGAATGCTCGACCGTTCCGCGCAAATCAATCACATACATGGAAGGTATAGTCAGCACAGAACATTCGTCATTTGGCTTGTCAACGGTTCATTCAGCTGTGCTGTGTGTGTGTGATAGAGTAATCACAACTGATTGTGAGCTCATAATCCGCGCCCAATATGCTATTGCTATTTGGTCCATTTTGAAATGGCACACTCGTCCTCTGCAGCAACACAACTTGTTGGGCACACATACGCATATGCACACACACGCACTGATACCAAACAAAACAAACTCCACGATTGTTATGCACACACCGCGCATCCGTGTACATAAACATAAACAATGTGTTACCTGTGCGGTGTCGGTGTCGCTATGTTGCTTCACTATACACCAGAGTACACAAAAAACCCAATTTCGACGAGATAACCGGTTTCGGAAACGATGCGCAGAATCGCGCAGACGCAGCGGCTTGGCGTGTGACCGACTCAAGACGGACACCAGTTTTTGCACGATTTTTTGTTCGTAAAAAATCAAACTCTTCCAGGTTTACGATCAAAATTACTACGTCACACGCGCGTCAGCTACTGCCAGTGACTCTCTTATCTAATCAGATTGTCTTTGGGAATCAATGAAGTCGTTTATGCGAAGACACAAAGCGCGCGCGAACACCGGCGCGGTGAATCGAACTGAACTGAACCGAAGCGACGAGGAGGGACGCGAGAGACGACACACCGCCAAACGCGAAAAACCGCGCTGTCTTCGACCAGCGACGAACCGCAACTGATACCAATGCGGCTAGCTGTTGAACGCTGAAGCTCGCGTTCGATATCGGCGACCGCTAGCTAGCAGCAAGTTCGCCAACAGCGATGATGACAGCTGCCGAAAGCTTGTGTGTGGGAACAGGGTGTGGTGCTTGAATTCGGAAAGTATCTAATGTCGATATCCAGCCGTTCTATTTCAACTGTAAGGTCGTGATTAGCATTACGAATAAATTAACAATTGAAGTACAACAGCAAAATTAATATAAACGCTTAGTTAATAAGTAAACAATCTTTCATTATGTTTGCCTTCATTAAATATATAAGTGGTAGTTATCGTTATCCAAATTGAGGCAACTATGCATGCGTTTTGATGAGGAGGACCTCCCATCTATGATCCCACTGCGTTATTCTTGCTGATTTATGTTCGTTTTTTACCCTTACTCTTCACGAAATTCGGGCGTTCTCGAAGCCTTTTTACCTCTCTGGAGACAAAAGTGTGACAGCCATATTCCTAGATACAGGTAGATAGAGGCAGTTATTCAATTTATTTGTTAAAAAAAATTCCTGGCATTATCCCTAATCCCAAGTGCAATTTGACGCTCAAAACTATTATAAATGGCTATTTCTGTTGTCAAACTGCTCCCTTAGCCGGACGTTTTGTGCGTCATACATGCCTCATGTATTTTAGTAATAAATTCGATAGATGCATTTGTTTATCTGTGAATAACACCGATAACTTTGAAGGATCGAACGTTGTTTTTCAAAACCAAAGGACGATACATTTTATTCAACAACTAATAAATCAAACTAAATCGCCATACATATTACGATTGCAAATTAAAACATTTGTATAATTTCATAAATAAATACATGATCTGGTTGAAATATCTATCAATTCTAAAATATTCCTCATAAGGCTGCGGGACAAAGCATCTAGGTCAAATTGGAGGATGGTGGAGCACTCGAACTTGTACTGATATTCCGAATAATTGGGAGAAATGCAAACCTAAACAAATAATAGAGAAACATATTAATGATTAAATTATCTAAGGTATGGCGGCCAGCCTTACTTTTTTATCAACAGCTTTTTCACATTCGGCTTCATCACGAACAAGACGAAGATCACCAATCCCGATATTGTGTTGATGAAATCCGTTATGAAAAATAGTAGACCAACAGGATCGATCAGAAATGAAATCGTTTCGGTCATCCACTGGACGCCCATCACAACGAACATGCGCAGGAACATGCCGTAACTGAAATTAGAAGTGTGATTGTCTTGCGAACATTTTCTCAATTATATTCTTTCAATTACCTATCTTTCTCCTTCTCGAAATGAGATTGGGTCCGTCGGCTGTCTTCCATTGACGTGATTCTTGAAATGTCCTCTTTCACACGACGGATAATTGTAAACGTAATCGCGAAAAATACTGTATTCGCAACGAATATTATCATCAATGGCATGTGGAAGTAGAAGAACTCGATCCATCGATTGGCTGAAACATGTTTCGAACGATTTAGTGAGATTTCTCTGGGAAACACTTACACCGCAATTACGTTGTATGAAACAATTCATGAAACCAATGGCCGGACGCATGTTCTTCGGAACACTCGGCACCGTGTCCATTGTGTAGAGGATGATCAGGGCGATTAACGCGAGACCCCATGCATAAATACTGTAGTAGGCAAATCTACGTGATCCCGACGCAGTTCGGCCCTTAAGAGCGCGGATATGTCTGCAAATGATCATAAATTGAGTATCACAGCTCCAACCAAACTACACAATGTTATATCTCACCTGAATGTCCACCATAAATCGAAACTGATCACATTCAGCCAGATGAACGCAGCGAGAAACCAAAAGTACGCAACGAATCCGCCTGGTCGACAAAACCACGACGTTTTGTCCGGATAGATCTGCAGGAACGCCAAAACTGTCTGTCCGTTGGCCAAACAAACCAAATAGCACATGAGTGTTTTGCCGTGCAAATTGCGCAATTCCGGTAGGATAGCGTACACGATGAACGTGATTATTAGGAACGGCACCGACAACGTCAGCATACCTAGAATGATAAAGGAGGCAGTGTTTATTTGATATGTCATGAAAATATTACTCACACCATAATAATATAACAAATGTTATCGAGAACAAATTTATACGTTATTTCTGCTTGAAATCTCATAATATTTCGAATGTACATTTTTTATTTCGGCACATAGTGAAATACTCTAAAACTTTAAACGTATAATATCTTTCAAATGGTGTTGATCGACGACAGTTCATATGATATTACAGTGGCAGTCGGAGAATCAATGTTATTTTTTTAATGATAAGGGTCTGTGCACATTTTAGTTACCAATTTCCTAAATATAGTTATGGTCACTCGCCGAAACGTGAAAGTCTATTTAAACCCCGAATTTCTTCTTCGGCATAACTTTACAATGGAGTGACCAGATAAAAAAGACAGTCGTAATTCTCTGCCATTGTAGTACATATATTATTTCTTAACATGTTTCAAAGGTTCTATGTATATATATGAGTTAATTACTCACTGAATGGCAAATATTCGAAGCGCCCATAGTTCTCGTACGGCTCGAAACATAAATACATCGCAACGTCGATTCGCCCAGTCTGGTTATCCCAATATGCCATCAGTGCGTAGGCGGTTTGATCGAGCACCTTTCCGTTGTTCAGAACTGTGCCTTGCTGCAACACCAACACCAAGTCAAATTTACAACCGTCCCGATTCAAAGGCACATACCGTCATCGCATACCTCATCAATCGTCCATATGTCCATTTCGTAATCTGCGGGCATCAACATATTAACCGACCCGCACGGTTTGCCCAAGGTGTAGCCGAAATGATCGAAAAACGGAACCGACCTGCTGGAGCCGTCTTCGTTCTGCAGCGTGATGTTGAACTCGCGCACATGCTCATCGGGTGCACAAACTGCAATTCGGAAGTCCATGTTTTATATGTGTTTCATCTGAGACATCTGAACTAGGCCTAACCTTGTCTTTGTTCCGCTTCCTTGTATCTGTCGCCGCGTGCGCATAGCAAGCGTGCACACGGACGTTTCTGGCAGACGCACGCTCGCAAATGGCTGGGCACGGATCTGCGATAGGTTGAGTTCAGTATTTCGTAGTCAAAGTAGCCGGTCCGCGTGTCGTTCAGACCGCCGAGCACGCTGTCCGTCGTTGCGGACTCATTCTGCAGTCGAGCGAATCTTACCAGCTCCGACACAGCAATGGATTCCTGGTATTTGCAGGGCACTCCGAAATCATCGCTCACCAGTTTATTGGTCGAGAAGGAGAAGGCATCGATGCCGACGCGGTGCAAGCACTGGCTGCAGACGATGAGTAGCAGCAGACCGATGGACGATTGCATCGTTATGCCAGTCTCACTACTTGCACTGGTTGATGATTAATGATTGATTCGATTGTTGGGTGTTTGCTGGAGTGACTATAATTATGTTCACGTTCGTCCATCCGTATCCCAACATATCAATAGAAACCCAGACACGTATAGGGGTTACTTCTTCCATATTCCATATACAGTGGCAGACAGATAATAACGCCCGTTTTATTGAACGCACTGAACTGATGTTTTATTCATATAGTATGCGACAGGTAAAATGTCATGAGTTTGGTCCCATGTTTGTCCATTTGAACTCTGGACTATCGATTTAACTTTTCCACCAATTTATAGTTCAACGATGTCATAAATTTTTCGCTTCTATTATTATTATCTAATATACATATGTAATATGACCACGAGATTGTCGTAATTCTCTGTCTGCCACTGTATATAATTTGAAACAACTCATTAATTGTGCAAAAGAGACAATAGAAAGTATACACGTGAATATGCGCATTATAATCACGCATTCTAATCAATTGCTCTATTTATGAATGAACAATCGACACTTCAACAAGTTGATCTAGTCAGTGTGTGCATCAATGCATTGAGTCATGCACATGAACAAGTCAAAGCCGGTTTATAGACCTAGGCACGGAAACACCGTTCAGAGCAAATCACCTGGGTAATTTTGATGAGCGTTTTTGTATTCCAAATATTATATTTTATCTATGCTTCTGTAACCAAGACACAATATAGGAAAGAGAATAGTATGTGTTTCTAACAGTGCGTGATGCAATTTCGACCTGAAGGTTGTCTTCCACAGCACGATTGTGCAGCTTGCATGAGAGAACACATTTCCCTAACGCCAGTTCGGACACGCCAACCGTGTATTATATAATTTTCGCATCGTCTAACAACAGATTGTGACACAGACATGATGGATTCCGGTGTAATCGATGTTCGTTTCTATTTCACACAACCAGTTGGCATTGAAACGTGTATAACCGTTCATTGAAGATTCAACTAACCACTCTTCGCGATGCCTAATTCACACTTGCTATATGATTCAGATTGCAGTTAGTTGAACTGGTGCTAAATTAAAAATTACAGCTCTCAAATGCCACCCGGTACACACACTTTGTATGTGATTAAAACACTGTGAATAATTGTACGAACACGCGAGCGCGAGAGCAGATACACACGAGTGTCTGAACAACCGTAGACGAACACCGCCGATCAACAACTGATGCGGGCGGGAGCAGTCGTCTAGCTACCGACTGCAACAAGCTAACAGTGAACCGGTATGCAAATTATGCACGGATTATGTTTTTCCTGTGCATTCGATATGGGGTGGAAATGAAGTTATACACGCGATAATTGTCATTACTACTAAATACTACTACTAATTCGATGCATGTACATAAAGCTCAACTGCGTGATTTACTGGATTGGTAACACGACCCTTGAGACTTTTCAGTGAGAAATATATTGACCGTTAACCGTTTGCCGATTATTGGCCAATTAATTACCTCGCGCACATTGCAATACAATTTTCGATGAAACAATGAAATCGAATACTCAATGAACTGTCGTCGTGTTGGCTGTCCGCTGGTTATTTAAAATGCTATAATAAGCATAAAATAAAATCCCAACATAGGGTGGCAAATCATCGTACTTACAGATCGGCATATAATCAAATCGTCCATAGTCCTCGAACGGTTCGATACATAAATACATCACAACGTCGATTCGCTCCGTCTGTGTATTCCAAATGGCCATCAGAGCATAAGCGGTGTGATCGAGCACCATTCCGTCGGTCAGAACGGTGCCTTGCTGAAAAACAAAACCTTGGTGGCTTTACAATACTCACGTTTCTTGTCGCATGCATACCTCATCTATCGTCCATTCGTCCGAATCGAATTCATCGGGGACAAGGCGATAAACCTCTCCACAAGGTTTACCAATCGTGTAGCCGAAATGTTCGAAGAAATTCACGACTATGCTCGTGCCAAGACCGCCGATGGTTTGTAGTGTAATGTTGAAATCGCGGACATGCTCATCGAGAACACATACTGTTATATTGAAGTGTAAAATTTAAAATATGCTGAATACATATGTAATTTAGAGGGTCAATCTCTAAAGAGGTTTTCATCAGGGGCGCTCTATGTTCACAGTTGAATAATACAAGCTATTACCATTATTATGGGTAAGGTATAGCATTTTTGCCTAAATGACCACCAAGACTAGGCGGTAGAAACTTTCTGATTGACCAATTTCAGTTTGAACTTTCCATTTCATGATGAACAAATTCCAAACATTACGTAAAATTATAAATAAAGGAACCCCTTAATAAAACCCCACTTTCCACCCAACCTTGATCCTCTCCTTCTGCTCCCAGGTATCTTTCGCCGCGTGCGCATAGCAAACGAGCACACGGTCGATTCTGGCATACGCATACGCGTCGATGGCTGGGCACCGATCTGCGATAGGTTGAGTTCAGTATCTCGTAGTCAAATTCGCCGGTCTGCGTGTCGTTCAGACTTCCGAGCACGCTGTCCGCTGTCGTTGCGGACTCATTCTGCAGTCGCGCGAATCTTACCAGTTCCGACAGAGCAATCGATTCCTGGTATTTGCAGGGCATTCCGAAATCATCGCTCACCAGTTTGACCGTCGAGAAGGAGATGGCGTCGATGCAGACGCGGTGCAAGTAAGGGCAGCAGGCGAAGAGTAGCAGCAGTATGATCGGTAATTCCATGTCGCACAATGGTGTTCTATGGACACTAGTTGGTGGTTTGGATGGTTTGATATGTATTGGCCAAATTGGACTGATGTTCCGGAGTCTCGGAGTCTAGTTTCAGCTGTCTAAAACACCCAATTGCAATCCAATTATTTGCATAAAACTATATGAACGCCGACTTGATACGTGTGCATTGGGTCGTAAAGCGACAAAAGCCGGTTTATGCAAATAGACACGGAAACACCGTTCAGAGCAAACGTTTGTGAAAGCCCCGTATATAATTGTACAAATGTATGACCGTCCTGTTGTTTGAAATTAGAATTGAATATCGTTTATCGCGATGACCACACCGTTGAAGGATACTCGAAACTTCTAAATTTAACGCGTTTTGCACTGCAGTGCATGTTATTGCCAATGGCGTGCACTTTGAGTTGAAGGTCGTTGCGAGTATACCGTCGAGTGCTGCGCTACTCTGGACACGCACGTTGCGTTTTATATAAATATCACATTGGATCATATCTGTTAATTGGACAACTGGAAAACAGTTCCAGGTAGAATCAATGTCAAGATACAACCCACGATATGACTCGGGATTCAAACTCAATTAACAACCAGTTGCTATCCAGTCGTGTTGAATCGAGGATTACGCAAAATAACTGCTCCTTTGAAATTCTTTTTCTTTAGCAGATTTTATAATCGTTTCCATAATCCACAATAATGCACAATAATTTAAGGTTGAATTTCGGATTGCATTACATCTCACAAATGCCACCAGGCTTCAGGAATTATAAGCACACTTTGACACAATTGTACTGTCGAGCACGATTCTCGCGAACGCGAGAGCCGAGATAATGTGTTTGTATGATGCAACCGATACCGTGCACCGGCGATCAACTACTGAAGACCGGCTTAACGCAGCTGTCTCTAGTAAGTATGGCAAGTGGCAAGCACACTCATTCCATAGTTTTTTTTAGATGTAAAACATGTAGCGTGCGATTTTGTGTAGCTCTACTCAACAAATGATGTCCTCCCATCGCTCCAAATGGAACATGGCTTGCATATTTCGTTGCCGAAAAACGGGTTAATAAATAAATTGGTTGGGCTTCTAACGCTCGCTGGCACGGAACGCGCACGCAATTTGAAATGTATTTTCTTCCTAACGATAAAACCATTCATTGCGGCGCTTATATATTCTGCTGCATCCAGCATGCATGCAGGCGGTTTCGGAATTATAGCAACTCACAGCTGATTCACTCGCAGCCCTGCGCATGGCGCGTACCAAACGTCAAAACATCACGCACACCATCGCGTTGAGCTGTCAAAGCTTGCGTATACGTATATGCATACGTGTGTGTGCGTGTGTGTGTGAGCTGTTACCAATTTGTACCTCGTATGAAAATTAAAATCGCTCAAAATAAATCATTCCACTCATTATAAAATAGTGTTACGTGTGATCTTGTTAATCCCATCCAAGGCAAAAGCTATTTTCACAATTCTTACTTTTTTCTTGAGCATTTTTATCCATTTTACTTGATCAACGCCATCGAATAAATCCGTACCGCTGAATATTTTGCTAGTGAGTATCTGTTTTCTCAATGGATTGTGAAACGGCAACCCTGCTAGTGGGTGTATTATTATTGTATTATCGCAAAGTGTTCGTCGTGTTCGTGTTGTGTTTGTCGTAGAGGCGTCGACGTTCGAAAAGGGCCTATTATTTTCAATGTATTCCGTCTGAACATACATAAAATTGCGTTGTTGAGTCGCGTTGCTGCCTGCGAACGGCATCGCAAACAATCTGGATTGCTTATCGAACCCACCCAGCTCAGCGATAGCCGTTGAACAGCAGCATCACGACCACTCCGAAACTCGTTCGGCGCGACGCGACCGCTTGGGCGCATTCCTTTGTCTGGGCGACGACGACAGCGCGTCGCAGATTCGCGCGACGATAAGGTGCATATATTCATTGCGGTCGCCTCAATCGCAAAATGGGCTGTCGCGTGGCGCATATCGTGCTGCTGAGGCAGCCGTCGTTGTCGTTGCCGTTGCTGCTGCTGCTGCTGGTTCAGTTGTTCGGCGTGTCCGACGGTAAGTGTGTGTGCGAGTGAGCGAGTGTGTGTTTGTGTGAGCATGTGTGGCCGTGTTTTGATCGATGCAATTGCGCATGTTATTGCACAAGTGAGTCTGGTTCTGGCCGCGTCGTCTGGCGAGTCATACCGCAGAGCGTATACTAAGAATTTAGAATAACGTTTACTAGGATCATGCCCATGAGATTGTAAACTGGTCTAACTAGGGTAAGTCAAGCACGTGTCGTTTCTAATCAGTGGTGTGATTCTAGAGCAAAATAAAGATACCCTAGAAGGGTTCCTGCTAATGCTCCCTGTGGCTGACGATATGAGAAGTTGGGAATTGAGTCCATGTATACCAGTCATCGTCATGTTTGGTGCTACAACCCGTAGGTCTTGACCTCCCCTTGTATACTCCACTTGTATTTGAAGAGTAGCAGGGCTTCGTAACCGGTTTCGGGTTCGAAAGATGACCTCTCGCTTGTGAGGCAAGCACTCTATCACCTGCACCACACAGGCATGTATACCCGTAGCGAGCGTTGAAAATTGGGATTATTTCGTCATATTCAAATGGCTATTACAAGTAATAAGTATTACAAGATCGAATTTTTGTCCATCTATAGCTATACATGTACCCTATCTTTCTGTGAATTTATGGGTCCCACCCAAAACTCCTTATCCTCCAGCGATTAAAGCCATCCATCGACCCATTTTACGACAATCGCGTAGTCGGGTTCGGAATCACAAATTTGTGGTTTCAATCCCCGAAACGGCGCCTCAAATTTATCAAAACGCGTCGTCAAAACAGGGAACTGTGAATAGCTATACACAAAAACCAATT
>JANTBZ010043893.1:0-11826 GCA_024741255.1 Exechia fusca
ATCATTAGAGAGACAACGAAGACGACGACAGAGCCGGGCACCTTCGCATATACAATATGATAATGTGTCTGCGCGCATGCGCTACTGCGCCGACAAACAACGTGGTGAAGGCACACAGACACACACACAAGATAGGGGAAGACGGGTCGAAACGATCACTAGTTTGAACGTTAGTTTACCAGGTAATAATCACCATGAGAAGAAATGTATTTCGTACGTTAATACGGATAATAATTGTGAAGTAATTGATGCTTTATGTCGGCAGTGCGAAATTGGAATGCATCAGCAACACGTATAGTAAAAAAGTGGAACGCCCGTTGAGTCGACACAAGAATGTCAATGACATGTTAACCAAATTCATCCAAAAAATATACTATCTAGCACCAAATTAATTAAAATTCAATTGAAAACGGCCTGAAGTTCCACTACTCGCAAAATTTAGACGTGCACCTACGAAACATGCGCTGTTTTGTGGGTGTTTTTTGACAACGAATACCATGTATTTATTTATCTTTCTAAAAATATGGCGCCACTCATCCAGGCCCTCTAAGTACCACAATTGTTGACACCGTATTCTGTTCCTGAAGGATCTAGTCTTTTTCTTCATAACTGACATTCGTTAGGATTTGTTTAGATACAAATCTCGCAAGACCATTTTCAGATGTTTGTAGGATCTTGAACACGAATTGTTCTAAGCAGTTCTAGTAATGTTTCAACAACTATTCGAGAATTCTAATGATACAGTTCATATTAATCACATTGCGTGTGTGTGGCACTCCACTCCAGCATCCCCTACCCGACTCATACACATCCGCGAACGTTCATGCGTGCATTAGAAAACCGCGACCGCGCGCAAGCGCGCACAAGCAATCGTCTGAGACGATCTCTGCTGCTGCTCGAGTGTGCGTGTGTGTGTGCGAACGAGATTTCTCCAACCATCAGCAGCAGCGGCAGCAGCATCGGCATCGCGGCAGCATCAGCAGGCCCAACGCACCCAAACCATTTCAAATAGCAATCTAGCCGGATTACGGCGCGCCGTCGGCGCGAGAGCGTGTGTGTGTGTGCAGTATATATTTTCATACGTCTCACAACTTTCACGTCGCGTGCGCGAGTCGCCGACACCAACACCATGCCACACACCGACACACACATTCACTTTCTCCCATTTTGCGCGCGCGCTCGCGCGATCAGCCGATTTTTCGCCGACGTGCCCAAAAGCAATCGCGACGACGACGAAACCGGTTGTCGGTAGTGTATAAGAAAACGTATTATGTGCAAATGCGCCTTTTGTTCGTCCGCCTCGCGTATTACGTTTCACACACACACACACACATGAATTGAATACAAATACATTTGTTGTGTGTATATTGTGTACAGTAGTTTGCCTTTTATTGGGTATGGTTGTTTCGAAACTATAGTATAATATACTAATTGCAATGCCTAATCATATTTGTTGATATACATGTAGTAGGTAGTAAATGCATAACCGCGCGCGCGTGCGACACATTATCGCTGCTGTCCCCCGTTAACCCATCCACCCACTTAAAATATCGTCGACTGATTCGGAGAACTCTGCATTCGCATCTGCTGCATCGGCGCATCGTTGCTCCATACCATTTCACTGCACCTCAACCGCTGACGCTGCAGCTCCTCCTCCGGCCAATCGGCCGCCAATTCGCCACTGCCGCCATCAAAGCGAACGCCGTCCAGCAGACCATCGGCGTTGGCCAGCAGAACGCCGAAATCACAGCCTCTTGCCGGAGCCGTGTTCACAGCCGAAGCCGAAGAACCGGTTTCCTCCTCATCCAGATCCAGAATGCCGAGCATCTGCAGCGACAGCTCTTCAATGCTGCTGCTGCTGCTGTCGCCACCACCGAACACCGAATCGACGAACGAGTCTGATGCGAGTCGGGCTGCGCTCCGCGACGAGGACGTGGACGAAGACGCGACGCGGTCCCTCAACTCGCCGTCGCCGCCGAACGCCAGGCCGGACAGCAGCTCACAGCCCGAGTCGCCCGAATCGCTGAAGCTGCCTTTGCGCGACGACGCCGACAACGCGTCAGAACTCTCCGAGCTCATCAGCTGCAGCGCTACGATGCCCGCCGTCGCAGCCGCATCCGTGTCCGCCATCGCCGCCGGCAGTTGCGGCGAACTGCGCCACATCGCCGGCGGCCGAGCGTGCCGGCGCTGGCCGCCAATGACGCCGACGTTCTTGCGACGCTGCGCCGCCTCGGCGGCGTCCGACTGATCGGAGCAGGAGCGGCGCAACGGGAACGCCCAGATGCGGCCGGTCGGGTCGCACAGGCGGCAGCTGCACGAACTGGTGGTGGCGGCCAAGGCGGTCGTGTCATCGCTGGCGGCGACATTTCGAGCGATGTCGATCAAGGATGATGCAGATGTAGAAGCAGATGCAGTTGATGGTGGTGGTGGAACAACGACCGCTGGTGGTGTCAAGGCGATCGACGTTGGCTCGACTGCGACTGCGTTGGTCGTTGCTGCGCCAAACAGAAACCCGTTCGCGCTCAATGGCAACGACGTCGTTGTTGGCAGGGCCATCGACAACTGCGACGACATGTGCGACAAATGTGACAACGACGACAACGACATCGTCGACGCATTGAACGCGTTCGTGTCCGCGAACAAGGCCGCTGCACTTCCGACATGCGTGTAGTCTATTTGTTGCGGCTGCTGCTGCAGCTGCTGTCGATGTTGCTGCTGCGGATCGCTGATGCTGTTGCAACTGCTGTTCGAAGGTTGCAGCGGAGCCTTGCGGTCCTTCTTTCGACGCTTGCGCGGCTTGATGATGCGCGGCAAACACATGTCCACCGGCAGCTGGCTACCGCCGCCGCCACCACCACCAATTCCCTCGTCGCTGTGCTCGGAGAATTGATCTACCTGTCGGCCGGTTGAGGTTGAGGTGGACATTTCGTTGCTGTTGCAGTTAACCGCCGCATCATCGGTGCAGCCGTACGAAGCGCCGGGCTTGTAGGCATCGAACGTGCCGAAATACGGGGCGGTACTGTTGTTCGTCGCGTGCCTGTTGCCAATGTTGCCGCCATTCTGGTGTTTTCCACCACCGCCGTTCGGCTTGCCGTGCTTGGCATGCCGTCCGGCCAGGATTAGCGGGGCGCCGTGCGCGTGGGCGGCCAGCCGCAGCATGGCCGACTCGTCAAAATCGGCCGTGCCGCCGCCGCCGCCGCCGTTTAGCTGCGGCTGACTGGCGTATTGGGCCGGACGCTGTGCCGTAAAGGCCGATGAATGCGTCTTGTAGTAGCCGCCATCCGAGTGCTTTATCGGCGCCTGCGCCTGCTGCTGCTGTTGATGATGACGGCGAACACCGCCCGCAGAATTCGAAATCAGCGGCACTCCGGCCCAGTTGTTTGAATTGGCGTTGTTGTTGCCCCGCTGCGCGTAGCAGTTCATCATGTTGTAGGAGGAGGCATCGCTGTTCGGTTTGCCTGAAACTGGTGCTCCAGCTCCAGCAGCAGAGCCGGTGACAAATCGGGCTGGTGCTGCCGCTGGATGCAGATTCAAACCGGCCGATTGGATTTGGGTGTGTTGGTGCGGCTGGAACGAATGCAAATGAGACGTTTGCTGGGGCTGAGGCCGAAACTGATGCGCATGTTGGTGCGGATGCTGCTGCTGCTGTTGGTTGTTGTGATGCTGTTGATGGTGCTGGTGGCTTTGATAGCTGTTGGCCGATGCGGCATATCGCAGCGATTGGTGCTGCCGTTGATGCTGCTGCTGCTGCTGTTGCTGATGATGTTGTTGCAGTTGGTGCTGGTGTTGGTGCTGCTGCTGCGTATGCGAATAATTGTTGTGCACGAACGACAGATCGTTGGTGATCATTCTGAACAGATTAGCAGTCCATTCACGCGCGTGCGCAAATCGATTGTCTGGCGGTCGTCGTCGTCGTCGTCGAGCGATGATGTATGGAGTTCGTGTCGCGTCGTCGCGTCGTTATGGCACTGGCCATACGTGTATGCGTGAGTGTGTGAGTGTGTGCGCTTCAAAACAATGTCACCGAGAACACTCACACACGACGACTGGTGGTGATTCACGTGCGTATAATGTGTTCAGTGTACGGACACTCATGTAATTGTTCACACACAACACAAGTGAGTGGAGATCGGTGGTTCGGCTGGATCCCGTTCCAGCGATCGTACGGCAAGGTTGACAATAACTAGCGCTGCGCACGCTAACTATTACACCAAGAATGTTAATGTCGAAATCCGCCCGTTTGCGAATGGAGTTGTCGTCGCTGGTGCACACGGTGCGCACATTAATAACACACGCGCGCACAAACAAACGCACACACGATCGCGGCGATCGCGACGCACAAACACACAAACCCGTGCGACACACCGACCGACTGCGTGACTGCTGCGCGCGACGCGGTATTGCAAAACAAGCCGCGCGAGCACGTTGAAAATATCAGCACGCGTTCGTATAATTGGCCCGTCGTCGCAATATTCCGTGCGGCGTGCGGCGACGAATGCGACTGACGGCGCTGAACGGGCGGTGTGCAAGTGTGATCGGGATACGCGCGCGCGTACGCGAGTTGCTGTGTGTGGAGGTACTCCGACTCCGACTGCGGCCAACTGCAGACTGACTGGCTCTGACGAGGCGCGAGCAGCCGAGAGCACGCTAGCGCACTAGTGAAGGTATATTGCGTGTGTATTGCGCTGGTGGTGGAAGCGGATCGTCGCCGCCGAACACGCTCAGTTTGTGTAGGTAGGCACGCATTTACACTCGCGGCTCGCGATGTACATTCATACGTGTATAATATGTGTGGCAAATATGCCCCAAACGTGTGTGTGTAGTACCTGCGCGCACTGTGCACAGATTGGCGATCGCAACACGCGAAACAAATAATAGCGAGCGCTTTGTGAGCCGTGATGCCGGTCGTCGAGTGCGACAGCCCCAGAGCTGCGCACACAGGGGATACGGATGCCGATTTTGAATAAATGCGACGCGGCGAAAGTAAACGAAAACTGGTACTATCACTCAGCCAGCCAGCCAGCCAGATGCGGATGGATGCGCGCAATGGTGCGGCGATAGGCTGGATCGAATTTACGTTCGGTGGCAGCCAGCATCAGTGTCCAAGAGCATGATTGTTGTTGTTGCAGCGAGCCTGCGTCCCGTCATTTACAACTAAAGAAATCAGAGTAGGGCAAGCGCTGCTCTGGCGATACGTGGCAGCTCATCCAGAGCCAAATTTTTCACTTCCGACCAGGTTTTGCTGTCGGCCGCTGATTCAGGCTCGATCGATCGCCTCCAGGTGTCTTTCGGCCTACCACGCTTTCGTCGACCCTGCGAGGGCCTCGAACGCGATGGAGCTGCGCCTGCGTAGTGTATGGCCTATCCAGCGAATTCGAAGAATGCACCTGAGGCATTTATTCACGAATACCTACCGGCCCTACGTCAGTGAGTCTGACGTCTTCCATGTTTCGCATCCGTAGAGGAGGACGGACATGACGTTCGACCGGACATGCCACAAGAATCGGAGCTTCAGGTTTCTCGTCAGGTGAGATGACATCTACAGTCCGTTCATCATTCCGAATGCTTGGCGTGCCTTCTTGGTACGGTTCTCTGCCCGCATACTGGTTCAACAGCAGTAGCTTGGTCTTCGCTACGTTGACCCTCATGTTCGATCACTTGATCATTATAATAATGTGGCACTACAACAGAATACAGGTTCTGGCCTCCCTTATATACGATTTGATTAGCACAGCGCTCCAATGAGTAACCCAAATCTATATTTAACATCCTTCCTTGGAACTTCGTGTTTCGAACCGTGTATCCACAACGGAACCTTCCCCTCGTGAGGCAAGCAATCTAGACGACATGATCGAACTTCATTCAGCTCGTTTTTCCGACCCAGTCTAAAGTTAAGGTGCCAGACGCGCACGTACTACACTGCGTATTCAAATTATGGCTAGCTGGTTTGCGGCGCATGTGATTCGGGGGGAAAAAACCACACCACAGACTCACGATCGGTTCACGCGATCGCGCCGCACTCAGACACGACGACGGCCGGTTTGATCGGTCGCGATCGGCTGGCGCCGTTCCGTCCGTTTGTGCTCTCTCTCTCGCGATCACGCGCGGCGGTGCATTTCAACTTCAAGACGATTTCACGCGCGAGCAACACCGCGATCGCGCCTCAGCGCATTGGCATTCTGGATAATGAAAGGGAAACCAGCGACATTTGCGAGCGCAGCTCAGCGAACCGACACAAACACACACACGCACGCTTGGAGCGAGCCGACATTCGCTGATGTGGTCAGTTGATTATAACTGCTTCGCCGCCAGTCAACCAACAGCAGCTGCTGCTGCTTCGCTGGCTGCAAGGTCTGCTGCGCCGTCGTCGAGCAACAAAGCAACCGCAGCAGCAGCAGCAGCACACAACCGATGATGATTGAGAGAGTGCCGAGTGCCGGCGGTTTTCGTTACGTGTGGGTTACGATTGGTACCGTTGCACGGCGTCGTCGGCGTTGGCGTGTGTGTACGTGCGCTCGCGCTCGAACGTTTGATCCGCACGTTTAATGTAGGTCAACGAAAGCACAAACCAATTACACGAAAACCATTTTACATGCGCGGCCCTCTGCAGAGCTCACCGCACCGCACAGCACAATGCAGAAAATCACTTTGCTATTGTGTGTGTGTTTGTGCTATTGTGTGTGCTCGAGAGTGCGTGCCCATATTCTATGCGCATACACGCATGCGCGACTAGAAATTCTGGTCAACGTACAGACACAGAGAGTCGTGTGCTGAAGGTGACCGGTCGTCGCTAATCAAATACCAAACATCGTCAACAGAAATAAATGATGCGATAACCGCAAGCAACAAGTATAAATGCTTTGGCCCGACGGCGCAGCCAAACATTTGAACGTTGCGACTTCACAACATCTACTTAGCGACCACCACCACGGCACGGCATAATGGAACCTAATAAGCGTAAATACCACACCGATCAAATGCAATTGGTAGCACCGGCTCATCATCATCATTTTCAACCATTTATACCCGGTTGAGGGGCTTTGGGTTTGCACACAATCTTGGTCCAGGACCGCCAACCATTTCATCCCATGTGCCTTGGCTTCCGCGATGACGGTCCTTTTCAACATCATCTTGGGCACGCCAAGATGACGTGGAAGGCTTGCGAGCGATGTTGTTGCTGACGCGTCTGAAAGTATATCCGAAACCTTCCCCAATTGTTCTTCTTGGTTATAGCTTCATAGAAGGGAAACCCGCTAATCTTGCAACTTCGTCATTAGAGATCCTGTCGTACCAACAAATGTTAAATATTCGGTGCAGGCAGCGATTTGCGAAGACCTGGATTTTCTACTTGATGGCACCATTTTACAGTTAGACATCCACGCATTACATCCAATTCACCCATTAGAGAGCTTTGGGTGCTCCAAAAATTGGTCCTTCATCCCTCACTTAGACCAAAGCCTTACTAATCAACCCATCCCATCCCCGCAGTCATAGACCGCCCCTCAACGCCCGTCGCCGAGCTCGGCGTCCTCTTCGTCCAGATGCACGTCACCGACTCCAAGCCCTGCAACATCCAGCACGCCGAGCGTCTCATCCGCTCCGCCGTCGCCACGCAACACCCGCACCCGCACCTCGTCGTGCTGCCCGAGCACTGGAACGCGCGCTGGGGCGATCCGCACTTTGGCGAGCACGCCGAACTCTTCCCCGAGGGCGAGACGTTCGTCGCGCTGCGGCGACTCGCCCAGCAACTGAACGTCTGCATCGTTGGCGGCTCCGTGCCGGAACGCGACTCCAAGGGCAACGTGTACAATACGAGCGCAGTGTTTGCCGCCCGCTCCGGTCAGCTGCTGGCCAAGTACCGGAAGATCCATCTGTTCGACACGGAGCCGCCGAAGCGGCTGACGATGCGGGCGGACGTGGCCGGCGCGGAGGCGCTCCGGTACGCGCGGCTGCAGGAGACGGAGCTGCTGAAGGCGGGCGATGAGCTGGCGGTGTTTGAGGTGGCCGGCGTGCGGGTGGGCCTGGCCATTGGGTATGATTTGAGCTTTGCCGAGTTGGCGGGGTTGTACAGGCAGAGGGGAGCGGAGGTGATTGTGTATCCGTCGATGTATGCGGCGACGTTTGGCTGTGGCAAGTGGGAGGTGCTGAATCGGGCGCGAGCGATCGATCAGCAGATGTACGTGCTGGGAGTGTCGCAGGCGCACAGCGAGCGGGGAGGCGGAGCGGATGAGGCGGTGGCGGAGGGTGGAGTGCGACAGCGGGGACATTCGATGCTGGTGGACTGGTGCGGAAGGGTGGTGGCGCGAGCCGGCGAGGAGGAGGAGACGGTGTATGCGGTGTTGCGGATGGACGAGTTGCGCGAGTTCCGGCGGCGGTGGGATTTGGCGGCGAATCGGCGTGCGGATGTGTACGAGACGGTGTACAAGCATTTTGGGAGGCGGAGGGGCAGCTCGTTTGTGGACATGGAGACGGTTGTGGATTGGGTGCAATAGTAGAGGTGGCAAAGTCGATGTTAGAGAACGGGTCGAGTCGGGTGATTGGTGTAATTTATATTGCGAAATACAAATGAAATGGAATTGAGAGCGTGGAACATCTGGGGTGAAATTCTGTGAGCTTACCGTTCGCGGGTATGTGTGATTTATGGCAGGGTTTATTCAATACTAGATATTTGTATATACTGTATTGACGATTGTGATAACAAAGAAGTATGGACATTGTTTCAATGCGAGACAATTTGCAGTGTTATGTTGAATAAAGATCTTCGATTAGCGCGCCTGGATTCGAACCTATCCAATGTAGCTGAGTCTACGATGCGAATATTCAGAATAGATTTGGTCGTTCCACATGCTTATTGTCCGACATGCAATCGCACTTTTTGTTTTGAGAAAGCTTTTGTCAGTAATTACGAAGCTGCGCAATTATAACATGTCAAATTACCTCAAACAATTCCGTGCATTTTTATGTTGAGACATCATTCTGCAATCATGCATATTGATCATGTTCAATATGTCGAAGCAAATAAAAGCTTGGCATACCGACACTGACACCGAACTGCATGAATATATTCGACAACGCCAAAGACTTATACACCTTCAAGCGAGTCGCATTTCACTATTATCGAAATAACAGAACGGTGCTGAAGACAAACGCAATGCAACATTAAATCCGAAGCAACCAAAAGCTCGTATGAACCTGCACTTTGGCTAGACGAATAACTATCACCAAATATTATGATCAGGCTACAAGTATAGCACAATCAACAGCGTCTGCGCATCGCTCAAACGACACGTCAGGCCACTCGGCGATTACGCACGATTATCACAATCATAACAAGCCAAACATACTCCAAAATAGCAGCGCATCATTTCGCCCATGTCTAATGCATATCATGCAGATGGAAAGTTACGGACTGATGCTTCTTCTCAACAATCCGCATCAAAATGCATCTGGCATCTGGCACATGCACCGTCTGAATGGACGACCCTATCAATGATTGACCCTCACCCTCAGCATTATCTGCAAGATATTGATGGTGCGCACAACACAGTCCATCATCGGATGCGCGCGAATTCACTGGGCAGTTTATGGGCAGTCAAAATAATGTGCATTATCATCATCGGGTTAAAGTCGACCCAAAACAGATAAATTCGGCGTATATAAACCACCCGAACGGCTCCATTCAGTACACACATCCACCCAGCGTCGTCCAGTCGTCGTCGTCTTCGTCTCCTCTCAAAGCACTCCAAACCCCACTCAACCACCATGGCCAACAAGCAATTCGGCGTCGTGTTCGTGCAGATGCACGTCACCGACAACAAGCTGTGGAACATCCAGCACGCCGAGCGCCTCATCCGCGCCGCCGTCGAGAAGTACCAGCCCAAGCTGGTCGTGCTGCCCGAGTACTTCAACACCAAGTGGGGCAAGCAGTACTTCGAGCAGTTCGCCGAGACCTTCCCCACCGGCGAGACCTTCGTCGCCATGCAGAAGCTGGCCAAGGAGTTCGGCATCTACCTGGTGGCCGGCTCCATTCCGGAGCTCGACGGCAAGTTCTTCTACAACACGAGCACCGTGTTCGCGCCGTCGGGCGCCCTGATCGCCAAGTACCGCAAGATCCATCTGTTCGACATGGAGTTCGCCAAGTACTTCAAGTCCACCGAGACGGAGTTCTACAAGCTGTACGAGACGGAGTTCTTCAAGGCCGGCAAGGAGCTCGCCTTCTTCGAGATCGAGGGCGTCAAGATCGGTCTGGGCATCGGCTACGACCTGAGCTTCGCCGAGCTGGCGCAGCTGTACCGCCAGCAGGGCGTCTACATGATCATCTACCCGGCCATCTTCCCCGAGTCTTTCGGCTTCTACAAGTGGGAGCAGCTGAACCGTGCGCGCGCCATCGACAACCAGGTGTACGTGCTGGGCGTGTCGCAGGCGCGCAACGATGCCTACACCGATTTCGTGCAGTTCGGCCAGTCGATGCTGGTCGACTACCACGGAAAGGTGGTGGCCCGTGCCGGCGACGATGAGGAGTTCGTGTACTACTACATTGACTTTGCCGAGCTGGAGCAGTACCGTGCCAAGTACGACTTCTACGCGCAGAAGCGCGGCGATGTGTACGAGACGGTGTACAAGAACTAGAGCCCGAGAACTGTGAGCTGTGACAGTGTGTGTGTCCACATTGATCAGCGGTTTTATGACCACCAAGCAAGCAATTAGCAAATGTTTTTGAGGAATAAATATTCACGTATTTGACCGAGAATGAAGGCAGTGAGTTGGGGTGCTGAGTGATTTTTGGGGATCTAAACGTATTGTAAGTGAAAATGCACTGAACATCTATTTGTTGAGAACAGTAGAGAACAGCGTTCCAAAAGATAACCCAACATACTTCATTCAATTAATGCCTGAGACACTCAAATGACGGCTGCATATTTGAAGGTACAAACATGTAAAACACATTTTCGAGAACCGATTCATGTCTGGATACCTTGAATATCTGGAAAATCCAATTCACAGGTATTCCCACCAAAAGAGACTTTGCACCGCATTCGATAGTTGCGGTGTGTTTCTTCGCTAAACTTGTGCGAGTACTGAACCCACTAAATTCGGAATCTCAGCATTCCAATATTCGAAAGAACAAAAAAAAAGTCTACTCACCGGAAAGATTGTCCAACATGTAGGACAGCAGCTTATGCGTGCCGTTGCTCTCGTTGTACACGTTCATCACATCCTTGCCCAGCGGATTGCCCTGCAGCCCCAAGATCACCAGATGGAAAAGCTTGCCCATCTCGTAGGGCAGCACGCGCAGCAGATTGTTGGTCAGCATCAGTTCTCTGTGTACAAAACGAGCCCAATTAGCAACAGCGTTCAAGCATCGACATACTATTCTAGCTCTTTAATTTGAAACATGTTTATTTATTTCGGTTAACAGCAGAGGAGACACAGGCACAAGAGTTGTAATGATGCTGTTTTGTTGAGAAAACACCTCTATTATTGTTTGAGTAAAGTCTCAACCTCCTCTAATCGTGGACAACCACAACGAATTTCACACATCTTGACAAAAATGAAACACGAACAATTTGTACCGGGATACATATTTTATTTCTTTTCCACTTAATACGAAATATCCGTGTTTCGTCCACTGTTTATAGTTTATCAGTAGCGATAGTTTAAAACTGAGATTTTTTCGTCATATTCTAATGCCTATTACAAAGGAACTATCAAAGATATCTTGTTCGGATTTATGTCCATCTCGCACTAGAGTCCTTCCTTTCCAGCAATAAAAACCATCCAACGACCTATTTTCCTACTTTCACGAATATTTTGAAGTGTAGGCCT
>JANTBZ010043904.1:0-11825 GCA_024741255.1 Exechia fusca
GAACAAAATCGAAAAATAGTAATTATTTTTTTTACTCACTGTATTCAAGACAATTGTGCAATATGCGTGGCATTAAAAAAAGCGATTACAAAATCTCGAAACTAGAAAGTTCAAGCTTGAAGTACTTATTTGTTAGACTTAGTTTCGACCATTATCAAAAACATCAAAAAATTCCGGGGTTTTCGAATGATCCTTTAATTGATTCTGCTAGTGTTTGTAAGGCTTTTCGTTTTCAAGTCTCTGTGTCCTTTACAATGCCCAAACTTCACAAACTGTTGATTACTTATTAATTATGAACATAACTTATTTTTTTTAAAGTCCTAGACTACATAGACTATAGCCAGGAACTCATGAAATACAAGTTTTTGAACTGTTTTGTGATTGTCTGTATTTCCTAAAGCGCTTTGGAAATGTTTCTAGTATCCAGGTGAATCTAAAGTTTGCATTCCCTATCATCTGTACACTTGTACACGCACACTTGTCGCTCGGCGCTCGCGAAATATTCCATACCCACACACACACGTACGCTCGCTACTGCATTGCAACGTCGCGTCGTGTTTGCGCGATCCGCGCGCGCCCACTTCTCCTACTACTACTATATAGCGAGCGCGCTGCCAGCGACCGGATCGATCAGTGTGCGATCGCTGCTCGACGCCACCACACACACACACGCTCGAACGTCGAACGCGTCACTCCGTCAATATACTGTTACCCTGCGTCGTCGTTCATATCGCCGAAGCGATCGCGCGTAGCGAAAACTGACGCGCGATCATCGAACGCACGCGCGCGAACGCGATCGCGATCGCTAAGAAAGCGAATTCGTGACCCCATTGACGCGTGTTTACAAGTGTAGTGTTTCGCGCAGCGGGAGTAGTGTTATCGGTACTAATATTTTTGTAATAATTCATAATTAATTTATTTATTCAACTCTAATGGTGTATATTTGATCAACTCTAACCCAAAGTACCTACAGTTATTTGGTCAACTGCTGATATGGAATAGCCGTGCAACAAAATGCGCGATCTGCATTCCGTCAGTGCTAGAGCGTGCTAATTGTGTGTGTTTGTTTGCGTGACTGTGTGAGAACAATGCCAGACAATGGCATATCGCGTTGTCAAGTCAGTGATGTGTAAAAGTCTGTCTGTATGCGGAGGCGTCGCAACAGAACCAGACTTGTTTGGCTATATTTTTAATTTTGGAAGTATCAAAGGTACAACATCTTCGAATTAATTGGTTCACTCTTCACACATTATGAATTATCTTGATTAATTATGTTGAATACAAAACATGAAATACGAACTGAAATATAAATGTTGATCCATGTACTGAAATCTTCGTTTTTCTCGTTTTTCAATGATGCAGTTACGAACAGAGAGGTCATTCTTAGAGCGTGCTAAGGTACAAGTGAGAATTTTCATTCAATTTTGTTCTTACACGATACAATAATGTTCGAACAAAACTGCATCATTGGATTTTTAAAATTTTAACTAGACGAGAGAAAAACGAAAATGTCAGTACATGGTTCAAAATTTAAATTTCGGGTCGTACAACGTTCGTATTTAAGATACAAAAAAGTATTTGCTCGTATACTAATAATGGTGTAGTTCTAGATCATGACATTATTTTGGCCATACGCAAACGATGAATCCGACGGATTGAACTTCGAACGTATGAAAAACGAAATATACCAATGTTGATTTCGAGTTAAGAATACAAATTACTCCATACCAGAAAAGTATTTTGATCACTTCATGTACAAAAGTATATCAGACACACAGTACAAGTATTTTGAACACAAAATACTTGAACACAAAATACTTTCATTTGACCATACGCAAACGTTGAATCCAGGGAATTGAACTTTAAACGTATGAAATATGAATTATTTCGAGCTCAGAATACAAAATTACTTCAAGAATAAAAAAACATGAAATACTACAATGAGCAAATATTCTAAATACAAAATATCTTTTGCCTCGAATACTAATGATGGTGTAATTATGAATCATGATATCAATTCGGCCATACGAAAAACGATGATTCCAGGTGATTGGACTTTGAACGAATGAAAAAACGAATTATAACATTGATGTTTTCGAGCCCCAAGGAGAAAAATATTTCGATCACTGCAAGTACAAAAGTGTATCAGACTCACAGATCAGAACATTAAATACAACGAACAAAATTCAAAATACTAATGATAGTGCAATTCTGAATCATGATAGTAATTTTACAATACGCGATCGATGAATCCAGGCGAGTGATCTTTGAACGTATGAATAACGAACTATACCGATGTCTGCGACCCGCGATTTTTATAAACATTATTGTAATAAGTAACAACGACTACCCGTATACGTAGGAAGGAGAAGCAGCGAGAACAATCAAGCTTCTGCTTAGATCTTTTTCATGCGAATTGTATGATTGATCAAGATTTATCAAGTTCTATGCTAATATGCAAATGCACCTTAAACCAGCTGTTTATATGAAGCGAACAAGCTCTCACCTTGTTATTGACATTCATTCTATCGCTCTTAATATTCTTACGCGTACGGTTAGTCGGTACAATATTGAAACATAAAATATTGTTTTAAAATATTTGCGGGTCGTATCCAATGTTGATTTCGAGTTCAAAATACTCCATATGAGAAAAGTATTTCGATTACTTTAAATACGCGAATATATCTGACTCTAAGCCAGTCTGCACACAACAAACATATGAGAATGTGGCGTGAATGGAGCACAAACACTCAGCAGCACGGAGTGAGGTGAGGTGTGTGTGTTTGTGTACACAAATCGTACGTGTCTCTTGTGCAACACAACGAATGCGACGCTGAAGCAGAAACGACGCGTCGAACCGGTTTACCTCCAATGTGCATGCTTGCGTGCGTGCGTGCGTGCTCATCAGCTGGTGTGTGCAAGTGTGGTATGAATATTTTTGAAATCGCCACGCCGCCGTGTAATTGTGTCACTGTAACTGAGCAAGAACATCTGGATCAGAGAGAATCAGAGCGCACGTGTGTTATCACGAGTTGGCGATCGGCGTGTCGGCCGGCGCGAAGTGATTGCGCCATCGAGCGAGCGATTCGAATGGAAATGTGTTAGCTGCACGAATTTACGCCGTGATTGTGCGGAAAATGGTTAATGTTAGTGCACTAACTGATGATGTTCGTGTGCATGTGCAAAGTGCAAATGTGCACGATATTAGCTCTATTAGAGTGTTCAAGGGGGAACATCACGTATATTGGTACCAAAAACGTTCGCATAAAATTGGTATTTGTTCGTCATATTCAAATGGCTATTACAAGGAACAATGGTAAATATCTCGATCAAATTTTTGGTCTATCGTTAGCTAAACTTTAACCTTATATCTTCCTGTGAATTGATGGATCCCACCCAAAAGTCCTTGTCCTTCAGCGATGAAAACTATACATCTACCGATTTTTCGACTATCGCGAATGTTCCGAAGCGTAGGACAGAAATTAAGAGACCAATTGATGAGAAAAATGTTAATCGGAAAGCGCTAGGTGTGATGATTACAGCGGCAAACTTAGAGGTCCCTGCTGAACGAAAAATGTATCATGGTTAATTAAAATCCGTTGCAAAATGCAACGAACACTTTCCGAAATTAATCGTTTTTCGAAACAAACATAGCCGTGTTTAACAGTGCAGTGCAATCGATACTAACTCGTATGTAATCGTCTAAAAAGAAGTTTCTTGTTCAAAATCAATGTCTCACCTTTCCAATGGCGTATAACAAGTCTATTTATTCCACTAAACTATCCCAGCAACGTCTGGTTAACCAAATGTCAATATTAAGCCAACGCTATTGGTAGATTCTGGTGTGGGTTGAGATATGGAAAACAACATGTTTTGCGATCGATTAAATCGATTGAAATCGCTTCATCAGATGAATAATTCGAACTGCAGATATTCTACATAGATCAAATAGTCTCTCGAACAGAATATTTCATAAAAAAACAAACTTTGCGATTAGAAATGGAACATTTTCAAGACATTTCATCATTTCATGGACGCCCAAATTTGGCAGTTACTGTCGGAAACATCAAAGAGTCGATCACCAAAGCTTGTGATTACTACCATAGATAGGAACAAAATGTGGTATTTTCATAGACAACCAGTGAAAAAGTTGTCATTATTTTTTCCAAGACTATTTCAACCACGTAGAATATAAATAGGAATGAAGTGGAGCCCAATTCGTACCAGATTAGTTGAATAGGATGTTCAATCCACAATAGTTTTTATAGCTGAAGAGCATATTACAGTTTTTGTATTTTGTTTCCTTCACTCTCAGTATTTAATGGTATTGCCACAATGTTATTGCTACAAATTTGTATAAGATTGTTAAAAAAGTTCCACCAGAATTGAATATTCATAAGATATCACAGTCTCTAGTGCAATGGCTTCACTATCTCGTGTCTATCTTATGTCTAATAATGAAATTTGAGTTCATATCACAAAATAATAAGGAATGCCAGCATTATTATGGTTGCACCCCCCCGGAATCGTTCATCATCGGAGGTGTGCGCGAACATCGCACGTCACGGCATCGCGTCGATAGTACATCGTAGTAATAATTGCGCCGCGATCAACGAATCGTGAAAAACCCAACACACATTTCGGATATCATCATTATACATTTTCGGATAATATCTTGCACATTCATCCGACAAAGATGAAAATAATACCTGTTGTTATTTGAGCGTGTGCGTGTATAGGTGGGTGTATCGACTTGCGATCAGCGTATTTATGAGTGTTTGAGTGTGTGTGTTTGGGTGTGCAAATGTTGCATCGCGAATCGTATTTGAACAATTGATTTTATTACCGCTCGGTTATGCTGACTCGTGTGCGTGTGTTGAATTGTATACACTGCATCCCGTAATACACACAGAGTGCAACGAACACACTTTTCGTCTAGGGCAATTTGCGATCGAACAGAGGGCATCAGCATCATTTTCATTTTTTTCAGCAGCAGCAGCGAGAGCGGTAACCGCGCGCATCGCGATCGCGCTGCTGGATCGCGCACACACACACACACGCGTCAGCGATCATGGACAATGATCGGCAGTCGCGCTGGCGCCTGGTCAACGTGAACCAGATCAAAGCCCTGCTGTGGAAAGACTACCTGGTGCGACTGCGGCAGCCGGTATGAACATGAAATTGAGTGACATTTGAGTGAGAAAGGGTTAGATTTTTCGAGTCATACAAACAAATTAGAGGGCTTAAAACTGTTAATTCTAATCCCTCACTTTACACAAAACGGTATTGGTCAATCAGCGAATGGTTAACGTTGAAATTTTGAAAATAATTGATCAGGAGTGAGGCATAGTTTCATAACTATGAAGCCCGTTGAGCGATATACCATAAAAATGAAACGAAATATCCAAGTAGAAACATTTATTGGTAACATGCATTGATTGAACAGAAAATAATTGACAAATTGAGGAGTGAGGCATAGTTTCATTACTTTAAAACCCGTTGAGCAATATACCAAAAATGAAACGAAATATCGAAATAGAAACATTTATTGGTAACATTGATTGAACAGAACATAATTGACAAATTGATCAAGCTTCATCAGATTTCAGAATACCCATCATTTGTTTTATCTTTTTATCGATGGATCGTAGTCTCTGTGATCCATCGTTTTCAGAAATCTTCAATGTCAATGGCCTATGGTATTTGTCGACTTCAATTAACTGTTCAGTAGAGTCCAAATTTGCTCGATCATATTCGACATCCTTTTCTGGGCGCGGATGTAACAACAAGAGACATTTTAGCGTGTATGACAATTTTTAAAACCTGATAGAACATCGTGCCTATCCTAGATTTTTTCTGCACTCTCTTCGCACTAACTTCAAAAGACTACCCCTTCTTCCTCTCAACTCGCTTTTACCTACGGAACCTTTTTATATCGAGATTGAAAGTAGTTGTAGTTCTATACGACCTGACAATTCTCGAGATTGGCTCGATTGAATCAACTTCGGATTTTATCAATATTGTACGATGACGAAGGTTCGTGTTTCCAATGTTGATGTCATTGTGAATTGTGATAGTGAAACATATTTCCAACAAAAACATCCCACGTCAAAAATCAATTACCTAGCCTAACCGCCTTATGGCGCCACTATCACAATAGAATACCTTTTTATGAACCACAATCTATTAGAAGGCTACTGTTTGCCAAATCGGACAATTCGTTTTATTTGACATCACAATCGACCAGACAACACAATCGACCAGAATAGCCATAATCCACAGGGTGCGCCATATATGATAGAGATATGAGAACATCGAATAAATATTGAACCAACCTAACGATTTATATAAAAAAATATTGTAATTTAATTTGGACCTACACAATTTGTTTGGACCAATTTGTGAATACATCATCAATGAAATGCACGCCTTCATTGGCAAATTAAAATTGTGCCTTTTTTGATGAATTTTCCACATCTTGTTTCAGTATCTCGTGCGATATTGCGATCATTTCTGCACGATTTTTCGCCTTGAGCTCGTCTATTGTCTAAGGTAAACTGGCTTACAATTTGCATTCGGACAAATCTTTCAACAACGAGTCTAGAGGGGTTCAGACGGCTTGGTGACAATACAACATTCTCTGGTTATACGAAATTTTCGCTCTGAGCACTTGAACATGTTATTTCTATCAAACAATTTTCCAATGAACGTCATGTTTATTTTCTTTTAATACAACTTCTGAACAACATTTTACAGACACTTTGAAATTGGAGATACATAAAAAAACTGAAATTTGCTTACGATAAATTGCAGACTATTTCGCTGAGGCCTATTAAGTAGCGATGATGAGATGGTGTTTCCAAAAACTAGTCCAAACAAATTGTATTGGACTAAATGGAAATACAAAAAATAATTTATGAAAATCGGCTGAAAATTGTCAAAGTTATTCGATGGTCTCATTAGCTCCATCAAATATGGCGCAACCTGTACATAACTTTGCTTTCATGATCTCGACACGAACTATTTGGTCTTACAAGGGGAATGCAGGTATATGCAAGTTACATGTCTATAAGGTTTCCTGCCAATAAGAACAGTTGTGGAAGTTATGAGCAATTGATTGGGTTTTTGGAGTATCGAATAGTAGAACTTGTCTCATGTCAAAACACTAAAAGCAAAAAAACTGGTGCAATTTGGCATCCGCCTGTGTCGAATGATATTTGGCTCATAGAAGTTCAAAAATTTAAGATAGACAGTGATAAATAACCTGTTGATGTACTACAAGTTGTGAAATGAAAAATTGTGTTACAGTTCTGGCATGAGTATTTCTTCTGAAAAAATGTTCTCTGAGAAGATGACGTATTTTGAAACTAAACTAAATATTCAACTGCTCATAACAATCGCCACATGGACCATTTGTTAGAACACTTTTAGACGGGTATCTTTATTTTTCCCCTAGATAAATCTCACTCCTCCGTTAGTTGGATATCGGGTTTCGATGGTTTTGGTATTGAAAATATGTGGAATATTGTTAGATTTATTGAATACAGTTCTTCGATAAATACAATGTGTAATTTTTCCTATAGATCTTCCCTAGATCTTGAAAATGCACTCCAACATGCATATCCCTGGTACATCTCTGAATGGTAGCGGATGCGTCGTGTCTTTTATTCATACCTTTGATGCGTGCGCCTTTTGCTCCTTGCTCTTGTTGTGCGTCTTGAAGTACTCCTGCAGGTCGGCGCTTCGCATGGCGGAGCTCATGTTCGGGTCGAGGGACTCCTCGGAGCACTGGAATGAAAAAGGCGGCAAACTGGCTGCCCGATTTGCTTACGGAGCCGGCTTTTCACTTTTCGTGTAGGTCGCGCGTCGTCGAAAGTCGGCTGCAAGATGCGAATGATGGACGAAAACAGAACACGCGACAGCGGCTTTTCGGAACCTGTCAAAATATCCCAAGTCGGTAATGCAGAACGCACTGTACGCCCATAACCTACAAATTGTTTCGTTTACGTTTCGCATTTCGCGCGCGGTGTAAACGTGTAAACAAACATAAAATTCGCGCTCGCAATATCACAGCAAGTGGTTTTTACGTTTTTATATCAGCCGATTCCCCAAATCCTCCACCATGGCAGACCGCAATCGAGTGAGTAAAATTACGCCCAAAAACCATGTTCAAAACTCATCGCAATTATTTCCCTTCCAGCTCGGAAACAACACCAACCAAGCCAGCGAGAAGCGCCGCAAGGAGCCGATCATGGACCTGAGCAAGTTCGTCGACAAGAACATTCGCGTCAAGTTCGCCGGCGGCCGGGAGGCCAGCGGCGTCCTCAAGGGATGGGATGCGCTGATGAATCTGGTGCTGGATAACACCGTTGAGTATCTGCGCGATACGGAGGGCGCTGAGGGCGCTGGTGCCAAGGCGGCGGAGGAGACGCGTTCGTTGGGTCTGGTGGTGTGCCGGGGAACTTCGGTGGTGCTGGTGTGTCCGCAGGACGGCATGGAGGCGATCCAGAATCCGTTTGTGGCGCAGGATGCGTGAGCGGGGAGGAGGAGGAGAAGAAGTATGTACAGAACTGGAACCCAATGTGAAATGTGCGAGAGATGGTTGCTCGATTGCGATAATACACATTCGACAGAAGATCGGGCGAAGAGCGATGTTTTGTGAACATCAACATCAAAGACAGAGAAGATCCTTGGATTCGTATCCGTTCTTTATTTGGACTGGCGCTGTGCTTTATATATTTTATACGGGATCCGGGACTCGAGCTCGAAATCAGATGTCTTTTGAAAAGTGGTGTGGCTAGGAAGAACTGTTTTTAACTTATTTCCGACAGTAAAACTTTGGAATTTGTTCAGCAAAGCTCGTTTGAAAAACCTAAATGAAACAAAACAAAACTCTTCTCAATGGATATTACTTTAATTTGCTTGATTCGAACACAAAGTTGTCGCAGACAAAAAACATATTTTCAAGGATAAAAAGTAAACGTTCTATACGAAGGGCATCGTAGAAAAAGTGTGTTTTACTACCAAACGATACGAATTTTCCAGCCCTACTGTTATAAATTTGTCCCGGTTTTCCTTATGACACTATTTTCTTTATTCGGAAAGGATTATACATTTTTTGACGTCAAAATGTACAATATGCTCGCATCCATGTCTATCTCCCAGAGTTTTTGACCAAGGACCCTGAAATTTAGGTATATCGAAGATCCAATATTGAACATCGCTCTAGTCCATATTCTGATTTCAAATTCTGATCATTTCTGGTGATATATCATGCAAAATAAATCGCATGTTTACATGGTATTCCGTTTTATCGAATAATTCAGGTTTTTTGGGATATTGGGGTATTTTGGGATTTGTGGAACTAACGATAAAATTTACGTAAATAAATTGCTGTTGGAAAATTTGTTTGGCTTTCCTTGAAGAATACATTCGAGCGCACAAAATTGCATCAAATATTGTTGAAATTGGTATACTGTTAAGTCATATAACATGCATTTATGCGCTTGTTAAGAAGCAATTGTAACGCTTCTTTATGGTAACTTTCAGTAGACGGCCTGCCGTTCCTTTCGTAGGCCACTGACAATGGTCAAATTTCGCATGAAGATTAACATATAATTGCACTACTATCCACGAAAAGATTCAGTTCATTAATGCAGCTCAGTCTCTAGATATCTGGTTCACAACGTAAAAAATAGCTTGTCCTCCATTTATGATCGTTAACTTGGAGAATCAAATTTTTGTCAGGTTCAAGTCAACTAATTGGGGTAGTATACTGCTAATAACTCATTAGCTCTTATCTCATTACACCTTACATTTTTTTCATCAATCAAAATTCCAGCTAATTTCCAAATATTCTTGAACGTTCTCATTGATTTATTCTGCTTACGCTATTCCAGACGTTTCCATTCTCACCATTTCGGATTCGTACATTATCCAATGTTGCATGGCATGCATTCTGGGACGTGTTTCAACCGTATCATTCCTGTTGACGGAGTTTCGTTATGTTGTTTGTGTGATGTGCAAGCGTGCGTGACAGTGATCCGGGCAGGCACGCGCACGCTCTGCACATCCGCACATTAGGCACGCAGCACACGACGAGACGGAGACGAAGAAGGTCTATTGAGTGCAGCTGCAGCAGAAGCTTCTGGAAATACTGTACACGAACTCGATGCGTCGAGTAAACATAATCCGAGCGCAATGAATCCCTAAACGCGGTGCCTGTATGGGGAGAGACTCTGCTTCTGCCAGCAATTCGACGAACACGGAGATACGCAAACGAGCACGCGCATTGCACACGAAAGACACACTCGACACACATCGCGAACGACGACACGGGACACACGTCCCATATGGCAGCGGGTCTATGATTTCCACACATAATGTATATGTAGTAAACGCAATTTCGTGCACGTTTGATTTTATTTATACATAGCTTGCTCAAACACAGACACACGCACACACACCAAAGTGAACACCTTTTATCAGATTTCACTCGAGAACGCCGTATGTTTCAACCAATATAAAAAGGCGCAATCCGCTTCGTAAACCGTTTTGGACGCCTATAATTTGCATGATCCCCAATTTGGTTCGTCAAAATAAGCATTTGAGACGAGAAGGGGTCGCACGCACACACACACACACACACACACAAATAGGTTACTCACTTTGATCTTGTGCGGTACGGTTTATAATATATGTATAAGCATGAGTTGGTTGAGATAATTTGGCAATTGGATTTTCTCGTGTCAACGATTTTATGTGGTTCCAATTTTCAATGAAATGCGTTCGTTTATAATATGCGCAATGACACTACACCAATATTCGATTAATTATGAACGAACCATTGAGCACGGGGACGATAGAATCAACCTGACAAAATTGTATCCAGCGTTACTTCTACTTTGTGTTAATATGTGGATTGTCAATTCAACTTTAAACCGACAATTAGTTCTACGCTATCGATTGATTGACCTCAAGGAACAGATCGGAGCCGTTTGATAAATATCACAGCACGGCGTAACGAATGACAATTTTAATTCAAATCCAGAAAACATCATGAAGTATACAGAATATACTACAAGCTCAGAGAATGCATTTCACTCCACGCAAGTGGAACAAAATTGAATTCTCTGCCGACATGAACGTCTGCATGCTGTGCGCGTACGCGCGCAGCAAATAGAGAACGCACTCGCACACCTGCCTCACCAATATGTACAGCTGCTCCCACATTAATGTTACCAAGAAAGTTTCGAAGTTTGAGTCTTCATATCTGGAGACCGGCTTGCATAAATAAATTGAATATTTTTGTGGATAGTTGGGAAATCATATTCTGGTCTATATGCAGAATCTGACCATTTTCAGTGCCCCACGAAAGAATCGGCAGACCTTTTCTGAAAGTTACCATGCATTAGAACGATAAAAACGAACGATAGAAATGCGGGCCGGGAACTTTGTAGAGAAAGCATTGATGGCAAAACGGTCGTATACTTTTTTCATCGTCTATCGTTTCTCTACAATACTGTATCAATACATTTTCGATTATCGCCAAACGACATGTGTTCATATTGTTCCAAACACACTGTACCACAGGGGGCACAAAATCGCAATCTGGGTTTGGATGCAGTATTGTAGAGAAACGATAGATGATTAAAAAAATATGAGACAGTTTTTTCATAAGATCGTTTTTTCAGAAGTTGCAGCCTGTTAAAGTCTAAATTTCTCGATATTCCCATACAAAAATTCAAATTTCAACTGCTCATATCTTCCGCCACAGGGCAATATGGCAGAAATCCTGACACACGTATATTTTTATTTTGTCTCTA
>JANTBZ010043915.1:0-11823 GCA_024741255.1 Exechia fusca
TATTCCACCAATGAAAAGCACTAGCAATAACATACGTGTATATGGAAAAGCAAAAGCAAATTACATATAAAAGTTAGTCCGGAAAGTCCGTGCCGCTTGATAGTAGGACACATCTTTTAGATGAAATTATTTGTGAATAATCATCACGGTTCTATTGAAGAACGATACTATGAATTTTGCGATCATCCAACTATTCGATGTCCTTCGTATAGAATGATTTTTTGTTGCCTCAAAATATGCGTTTACATCATCATATCATTTCAGAGGTCTGGAAACAGAAAATAGTCAATAAAAGCCATATCCGGATAATACCGTAAATAATGGCTTAATTCATAGATCTTTCCTTTGTTTTATGCCATCGAGTCCATCCTCATGTGAAACAGCGTATTGTATTGGTGAAACAGCACATTTGAACTCGCCATGTGAAGCGTTTCTTGTCCATTTTGAGCTTCAGGGGCACCAAACATTCAATTTATTAGTCTATGTTTATTGGTTTTCCTTTTTCAGTTATCCGTTGGAAAATAATCCTTCAGAGTCTCAAAATATAGACGCCATCCGATATTTGTGTTTTTGTGAACCTGGATAGGGTTTATCTCTCTTCGTTCACTCAGATGACCACCAATTCGACTCCGGAAAGTAGTGATGGTGCCATGAAACATACATTGTCACATTTATAAACACTCATCAGAAATAACACCTCGTAAACATTTCGGACGATTTTGATGACGCGCGGCAGACATTTCACAAAGAGCTTATGCGTGCCCAAGAACATATCCAAGAAAAATTCTAACTTTTTTTTAATTTCAATAAGGTATCATCGATTTTTAACAACCGTGCTTTCCGGTCTTCCGGCCTTATTTTGTGGATTTAATGTTGTTCTCGTCTTTAACTGCCACATTTGGGCGTCTAATACGCGCAGAATCTTCGGTGTCGAAATGGCCAGTACTGATTTTGAAAAAAAAAATCGCTAGCATTTTTTTTGCTGGGGCCAAACCCAGATAACATATTCTAAAAACATGGTTCGACTCGGGCCCTATTTGCCCATAAAAAACATTGTTTTGCAAAGACACAAAAATCCATGCTTTGTATTCGCAATAACTAAAGTTGCTTCATTCTAAATGAAATATCGAGCGAACCAAAGGTCCTATCGATGTCAATTTTTGTTTTGGGTCATTTGGAAGATCTATGTTAAATATTCAAATAATTGCATCTCAAAATAAATACAGACTCTACAGTATCGACAAATGACGAATTGTATTTTTCCAAGTATTCTAAGACAATTTGTTGCAATACAATTTGTCGCTCAGAATCTATCGCGAGGCTTTAGTTGTTAACATTGTGATTCATTCATAAGTTGCAATTAGCTATGATTAGTATGATTGGATGAAATAGAAGTACATATTCATCTTAAATTTAATTCCAGGCATATGATTTGTTGGAAGTTGAAACACACCTAAAAAGTGTGTAACGTGGGACAACCAAGTTAATATGTATGTCTTGGTTTCTTATTTGATATTTGTTTACTTTTAATTGTAAAGTTTTGGACACAATCGACTGGAGGCAAAACTTACCACCCAATTTTTAAATCGTAAAAAACATGCTCTCGGTTTTAGGAGTTTAGCTTGAAGCATAGACCCGATACGGGGCAAGAATTTTCAGCATTAAAATAGCCAGATAAATAGTCTATCGATTGCATTTAACCATTTCGAATTAAGTTCAAAATTATAGACGTGGGAGCTCCTCAAACTTGTATGGCAAAACTTCCTACCTTACCCTACTTTCCTACTTTCAGTAAATTATTTCTGGTAATGAAATAGCCTGTTTTGTAATAAATTGAATTGATTTGTTTCGTTTTTAATTTTTTTTTAACTTCACACATAGAGTTATATCTAGAAATACTGAACAATTTTGACTTACTTTCAGATTTTGAAAATGAATAATGATTCCCGAAGTGCGAACTTTCCAAAATAACTCAACACTCACCTTCAGCAGCTCCATCAGGAACGTGCTCGCCGCGCACAGCACGATCTTGTGCGCCGGGAAGCTGCGGCCGCCCGCCGCCAGCGTACAGTCGACCAGGTCGCCGTGGCAGCGCAGCGACTGCACGGTGGACACCAGCGACGTGCCGTAGTCGCCCCACGTCAGCGAGTACAGCGAATTGGTTGGGAACGACATTGCAATCTCTCGGTTGGATTGCGTGCCGATACCGAAGCTGCTGTTGCTGTTGCTTGCTGTTGCAACTCTCTCGAGCGCTCGGTGGAATTACACGCTCACTTGCACACGCACTCACTTCTCGAATCTCGTTTGCTGCTGCTGCTGCTGCTGCAGACAGATGATAATAATATCCACACACTCCACTCACTCTGCGTGGTGGCTTTTGGCTTTCGCTCGGCGGCGGCGGATGAGTTTGGTGTTTGCCGTTCACCCAAAAGTACCTATACACGTCGCTCCGACGCTCTGCGCTCTAGAAACTTCACGGTGTGAGTGTGTTGGTTGAACACGAACGCGACGAAAAATGTGGTGCGCACAAAGTTCCAACTCACGCGCGCGCACACACACACACTTGCACACAGACGAGTGTTCACGTCGTAGTATGTGAGCGATTGTCGACGAAGCACACACACACACGTTCACTCTGCGCTGCGCTGAATATTTTGTGAGGCAGCAGCGGAAAAAAAACCACACCGAAACAGAGAAATCTGCTTGCGAGTGTGTGTGGTTCGTTCGTGTGTGCGAATAAAATACGACGTGGTTGTTGCTG
Source organism: Exechia fusca (assembly GCA_024741255.1). NCBI lineage: Eukaryota > Metazoa > Arthropoda > Insecta > Diptera > Mycetophilidae > Exechia > Exechia fusca. Next base: position 2,762 of record JANTBZ010043915.1, read on the forward strand.
CTGCTGGTGCTGGTGCCTTTCGTTTTTTCGCTGCTTCGCCACACTTTTGTACAGTTTTGTTCGAAATTTCCGCGTTTGTGCGCGTTGGGGGCCTCCGCAAGCAATATGGAGGTTTTCACTGCGCGCGTTTGTGTCGGTGTGTTCAATGTTGAATTTGTGTGCGTGTGGTTTCCGCGCGCTGGCACAAAGCGAAGCACAAATCCAGTTCTGCTGCGTTCCCGTGCCTTTTCGTGGCGAATCTGCTGCACTTTTTCACGATCCGCGAAAAACTCCCGCCTAAATCGCGTGCGAGCGTGCGTAAACACTTGACCGATTCGACGAGCGGAGCCTCTCGAAATCTCGCTGCTGCAGCGCGAGGAGATGATGAGGGAAGAGCGTGCGGGGGGGCGCTCAGTTCGTTCGTTTGGCGGAATAGAGCAGCCGAAGAGATCGGCGCAGGGAAAAGTTTCGCTCGTTGTTGGTCGGCGGCGATGGCTGCTGTGCTGGCTGACACTCTGGGGTTGGGTTTTGTCTCCGTTGGTTGCTGTGAAGTCGCGTCTCACCGAGTCTTCGTCACCTCTAGAGAGTGGCGCGAGCGTGCTGCTCCGAAGCGGTTGAATTTCTAAATGGAGTCCGCTCGGCGCGCTTGACGTTGTTCGGCGAGCGCTCGTGAGCTCGAGCTCGCTCGGCAAACGACGACCGACGACGACGACACGTACGCAGCAGCGGCGAGCGAACGAGACGCATGCATGCCGGCTGCAGCGAGTGCAAGCGAGCGAGGGCGATGTTTAAAGACCAATGACGAGCGGAAAAAAAACATGGCCGCAGGTTTTCGGCCGAGCGAGGAGAGGGAGAGGCGAGCGGGGCGCGAGCGCCGTCTGGCGGCCGGTGAGCGTACCACCGGGCGGGCCGAGGTCATGAGAAATGGGAGCGTGTGAACGTGAGCAGTGCAGTAGTGCTAATGGTGGAATATATATATATATAAGCAAATTATATTTAGACAAAAATATTTTTCATGTGCAATACACTGTTCAGAAATTTTTGCAGTTATTTAAAAATAGTTTAATTATAAAAACAATTTCCAAATCATCATGTCGCCCCTGGCTTCGGAGTGAGCGTGCGCGCAAGTCACGCACACTCACGAATCGAGCAACTGTACTTTTCCGCTCTATACGTGCTGTGTGCGCGCGTCCGCTCGATGAGCATGCTGATTGTGTGTGTGTGTGTGTGCGTGCGCGCCGTTCACAAAATGGGAGCGGACGTGCGCGCTCGGCGGCGCTCGGTTGCCGTGCGGGCCAATTTACGAGCGGGGAGAGGGAGAAGTGAGGCAACAACACAACTGGCAAACGACGACGAACGATGACGACGTGGCTTCTGTTGATGAAATATACACACACACAAACATATAATCGCATATATTCGTCGCGCGCACATTTTGCTTCGACGACGACGCATTTTGTCAATAAATATGTGTGTGTTCGTGTGGCTGTGTGACGGCCAACGATGTGAAATAAAATTCAAAATGGAGAACGCTGTGTGCTGTGTGTGTGTGCGCACTGAAAATTGTCAAATGTGCCATTCGCAATTCACCCAACGTGTGAAATTCTTGATTCTTGATAGATGCTTCTTGAGCTTGAGTCTTGCGCTGAGTGAGTGTGTTTGAAATGGAGCGGAGGGATGAGCGCCCTCTTCGCTGCTGCTGGAGCTGAAACATTGAACATGAGACATGAGACATCCATGAGCGCGCACATTTGCGAGCGGCCGCGGTGGTTGGGAATGCAATAGATGTGTGTGTGTGTGTATGTGCGATGAGCGGTGAGATGCGACGACGGCCAAACCAAATGCGGGAAACACCAAAACCAAAACGAGCGCACGCGAGATGCGACAACGGCTCCGACAAAGCGTGGTGAGGGTTGGGAGCGGCGGCGGAGCAGCGGAGAAAACTAATTTTTCGAAAGTGCACTCAACACACAAACGCGCACACACACACACACACACGCACGCACGGACGGAGGGCAAATTGTTATGATGCGCTCACAGAACATCGGCAGAAACTCTTCGCGACGATGCCGGCTTGCGCTGATTCTCGCCGCACAGACCAAACATGTGCCGCATGTACGCACGCTCCGCTCTGCACATTCCGATAAGACGCGCGCACATGCGGAACACGTGCGTCTGCCGACCAGACTACGACTCTTTGCGTGCCGGATGATAACGATAACGCACGCATGCACGCGAAAAGTGGTCAAGTTCCAAAAGATATAAAGCATAAAGCAATCGCAGCATGAACACGGATCACCTTTGTCAGAATCAGAGGAATGCGATAAAATCAAGTATTTTCGGGGCATGTTCTGTCGATCCCACACCGAAAACTTGGTCAGAATCAGAATCAGAGGCATGTATTTCCGTGGTTTGACGGAACGCATGTTTCTGTCTGTTGAGCCTACGGCTTACACCGAAAACAACCAAAACAGAGCGCACAATGCAACATACTCGTACCTCGCATGTCCATGCACGCGGGAGGCGGGAGCGCGGCGGGATATATTTTTCGGCAATGGTCGTATAGTCGCTTTCGCTTTTATAGGCCAAATCTCCCAGAGAAGCACCCTACCGCCGACGAAACGAGTGCGCCGCTTTTTCGTGTACGTGCGTGCATGCGGCATGCACTCGCGTGCGTGTGAGTCTCTGCCGCACGGCGCTAGAGAAGCGGAGCGGAGACGCGCTCCGACTCCGACCTCGCCAGCGGAGTGCGGACGGAGACAGCGAGAACCGGCGGCGGCTGCAAGCACGCTCGACGGCCGCGCTCGTGAAGCATTTGAGCGATGTAAACAATAACAGAGATTATTCACCTGCCAACACACGCACGCAGCAGAGCAAGCGCGCCGGCGAGGTTTAAAGGGCTCTGCGGCGGCGGCGGCAGCGCCGGCGACAAAAAAACGCGCACACACACAGCGACATTGTTGACCATATGATCGATGCGATGCGCGGTCGTGTGGTGCGACGGGTTTGGAGAAAGTGCAATTGTGCATTGTGCGCCATTCACATTCACATTTGGTCACAGGCGAATGCATTGTGAAAATGCGACGGTCAACGTCCGACACTCAAACGCGACATGGTCCCTGTTGCTGTTGGTTGAAAAATAAGTCATTTATATTTACAGGTAGTTAAATACTTGTATAACAATTGTCTAGTTCAACAAAATTTGAAATAAAACACAATACGTCGTGAGTCGTGACTGCGGTAATTGCAGCCGAGCGGCATTCAATCTGGTTCTGGAGAACACAATGTGTAAATGGTAAATGGTATATGTATCGGAATCTGAACTATTTAAAGGGAACCATATCGGCACATAGAGTTGAGGAGCAATAACTACTGCTATGGACATACATCGAGTGAAGGGAATAAGCGTCTCATATTATATATGTTTGTCCTCGATTCGCATGATAATGAATAAACATTATACTTTGTGTCACCTCGATATTCGAAAACCGTGAGTCTCGTTACCCTGCCTTTCGACCATGAACCATATATGCTATATGCTCGCATAACATACATTCGCAAACATACTGTACGCATACGTGCAGCGAGGCTCAGAGGTCAATCACCTCAAACGCAGCGCCGTAAACAGAGACGACGACTTTTACATCGGCGTGCGCTCTATTTGCAAAACAATAACAGAGCAGCAGCCAGCGCAGAGCCAGCAGCAGAAACGTGTACATACATATACGCATATGCTCGCGCGCAAACTCTACATGCGAGCAGCGTGTCTCATCCGCGCGCGCGCGCGCGTGTCGCCGGCGTTGGCGGCTGGCGGTGTCGATTTGTTTGAGAAATGAAGCCAGCCGACGAAAACAGAGCCGCCCAGCGCCCAGCACACATGCGACTGCTCTGGCTCTGGCTCTGCTCACCACGTGCGCCGCGCGTACTCACCCTCACCGAAACACACCGTAGAGCCCGCCGCCACTCACCAGAGCCACCACCACACACACCAGCAGCCAGCAGAGCAGCGGGAGACAGAGCCAGAGCCGTTCCCGGCCTCAGCGAAGAGCCAACAGCAAGCGCCAACAAGCGTTGCTAAACTGCTGAGTTGCTGAGCCGAGATTTCGTCGTCGTCGCGGCGAGAATCTTATTGCACGGCACACACGGCGGGGTACGGGCGCACGGGGTGTTCGTGACAGACACACACACACGCACGCAGAGTGTGATACGTTGGGCACTCGATGCTCGCTGCTCGTTGTCGTTCAAGCGCGCGCTCTGTGCGCTCAAAATGTGTGCCACCGGCGCCGCACACGTTCAACAGCCGCAGCAGAAAGCGGAAACTCTTCGCGCGCGATGTCGCTGCTCCGCTGCTCCGCTGCTGCCTGTTGAAAACAGCACATCGCTTTGTGGGTTTATCATCCATCGCGCATGTGTGCGAGTTCGTGAGGCGCAACTATGTATAGTAGTATTATGCGCTCGCTCGGTCAATGAAATTGCGCGTGCGAGCTCGCGAGATTGTTTGAGCCCATTCGTCGTCGCCGTCGCCCATTGAACATGCGGCGGCGGCGAGCGGCGATGTGGGAGCGCCGCGAGCATCGGCCGACATTCGTTCTCGACTCTATTATTACTATACGTTGATATGTCGACATTGCGACTTCATTCACACATTCATCAAGCGGGCCGCCGCCACAGCGCACACACAGATACATCGCGCGAGTCCCATCTGTTGCATGCGCGCAGCGGCTTGTCGTTGTGTATGTACACGTGAGCATGTTGTAATAATAAGCACACGACTCACGGAGACAAAAACAGTTGTACACACACGCATACCGCAACCATGACAAGTGCAAACGAGGTTAACAGATTGTCAGCTGAGTGTGGACATTATTGTGGGTTATTGAATCGGTTGAGAACCTTCATATCATTCAAGCTGGTGAATATGTCAATTTAACTACTTACTCATTCTTGAACGGAACACAAATTAAAGAAACAATTATTAAAATGATATGATATGATTTAAACCCCTGCGTCAAAAGAAAACTGAAACAGACTTTACATTTAATAACTATCGTGTATCGTCGTTTATTCATCACTATTTCCTCTATATGCTTTTATTGGTCGCTAGTTGCAAGACCATCGACAATTCCTCTCACCTCTTACCCGCATTATATATCGTGCGAGGTATATGCTGCGCATTGGGCGGGCAGGTGATTGTAATCGAGAGTGCACTTCTCTGAAATACGATCACCGCTCGTCATCGCCGCCGCTGCTGCCGCACACGTGCTGGCCGCGCGACCGCGAAATACAAAGCACGACATCGAAATCGCGCGCTCTGTTTTGGTCGCTCCAATGAGCGAGATGTAGGTCAAGAAATTCGCGCGCAATAAGAACCAACCAAGACATGAGCCGCAGCGCAGACAGCGCACAGCAGAGTTTACTGTGAGCGCACAGAGCTGGGCTGCTCTGTGCTGAGCGACTGCGAGTTTGCTGCGCGCAAGCACGCACACGCACGCCAGTCGTGCGGAGCGCGACACACAATCAGCAAACACCATCCGCATGAACTATACCAAATACCAAAAGCACTAGAGAAGCATTCAAGCAACAAGCAACCGCGCACAACCACCGCGGTTATGCTATATGCGAAGAGGAAGAGTTCGCCGATGGTAGACGATGAGAATTTCTCTGCATGCGAGGAGGCAAAGAGGCCTATATGCTGCTGTTGTATTTTGAATCGCGCGCGAGGAATGTGGGTGTGAGTTTCGTGCAGAGCATGCGAGCATTCATTGTGCCATGTTCGACGCGCTCTGTGTGTAATGCATGTGCTGCTAAGGCCGGCTAAGGCTGAGTTGCTGAGTGCGTATACGCATATCGTGGTAGTTGTGTGTTGTGTGTATATTTTGTTATCGCAAGCATATGGAAACAAATTGTACGAAAAACCATAAAATATCCTCAATTAGCTGTGTGAAAGCAGAGCAAAAAAACTGACTTGTACACGAAATGATTGCACTATTATATATTAGAGTCCTCCGCCAATTACATGGAAGCCCTCCAATGTACATCATAAATATTATAATAAGATGTGTGTATTTATAAGTTCAACAGTATTAGATGAACATTTGTATATAAACGACGCTACCAAGCCACGCTGCTTGATTCAGAAAACATCTCCATGGAGCTCTACTACATAATCATATCATAATACATAATTCACACAGTGGCTACTATTGCATGTATTTTGTACAACCCTGTCTCATAAATTTGAAACAATGGTTTATTTTTCGATTTATAGGAGAACGAAGAATTGCACAAAAATGTTATTGATGCAGTTTTGTAAGGAAAACAGATTTGTTTAGAACAATTCTTATTATACTTTAAAGTTTTGTGAATTTTTATTTTTCAACGTTTTTTTTCTTCGAATTATGATGAGAATTTGTTCACAATGTAATATGTTAAGATAAATGTTCAAATATTCTTTGAATATTCTTTAATTCTTCTGAGTGGACCTGTAAAAAGTTATGCTAACGATACACGGATATTTTAAATGGTGAGTGAAATAACATACATAATTTCTCCCGGTAAAAATAATAATTGTTCATGTTTCATATGTTTGGAAGTGACCAACTTTTCTATGGATTGACTTAGAACAATGATCGATATACTCAAATGAAATGTATGTAATGTAATAATTGTGCACCAAGACCTCATCATTCGAAAAAAAATACGAGAATCGTTGCGGTTTTTGGTTATCAGAGTCATCAGTAAAAAGGCTCCACCATTAGAGGAGGTTGAGACTTTACGACTCATACGTTTTTTTTAAGTAATAGATCTATTACCTAAAAAAAAAAGTATATTGATAAAACCGAGGGGTGGATCACTCTGGAAATCGGTGTACACTTCGCCGGAAATCTTGTGGAAATCTTTGGAAATTTCCGGAAATCTCTGGAAATCTTTGGAAATCTTCGAAATTCTTTGGAAATCTTTGTGGAAAAAGTCTCTGGAAAGCTTCGGAAATCTCTGGAAATCTTTGGAAATCTTCGGAAATCTCTGGAAATCTTTGGAAATCATTGGAAATTCCCGAAAATCTCCGGAAATCTTTTGGAAATTTCTCAAAGATTTCCGGAAATCGATGTAGACCTCGAACAAGAGTGATTTGCCCCTCGGATAAAACTCTCCTCTAGAGAGAGTTTTATCAACCAAATTGTATCATTACAAATCGGGTGCCAGAGATCGTCTCCTATAAACCTAAAATTAAACATGTTTCAAATTAATTTGCTAGGCTAGTATATGAAATACGAATGGTATGTTAATAATATGAAATAGCGGTAACACTGACTATATTTTCTCTACCTCTACGCTCTACGCTGTACGCTGTCAGCTGTCAACTCTGTATATTATATACTTCCGCACGCAGACTCGAGCTCGCTCGTCGCTCGCTGTTCATTCCAATTCCAAACATAAACAAATAGTTCGTAGTTCGCATCAAATGAATATAAGTTCGTTCTGAACAAGAAACAAGAACGTTCGGAGTTCGGATTAACACATATCACAGCACCATGAAGCCCCCCATCCCCACCAGCGCCAAGGACTTTCCCAACGTCTGTCGACTGTGCATTGAACAATTCACTGAGCCGCGCCGAATATCACTCTACACCTACAAAACGCCAAAGAGGGCCAGCCAATTCGTCCTGCACTACCTCCATCTGCCCGTCTCTCCAGATGACGGTCTGCCCCGCCATATTTGCCGGAAGTGCTTCAAGCGATTGAAGAACTGGGGCATTTTTCACCGGAGATGTCAGCGAAACATGCAAAGGCTGCAGGAGGTCCTCAAAACCGAAAAACGACAACAGCCAATCGAGTTCGTTGACACTGGGCCGACGGTGCCGAAGGTAGAATTTGACTACCTGCAGAATGATTCCTTTTTCGGCACGCATTCGAAAGTGTCCAAGACGTCCGAAGGACCGAGTCCATTCACCGCTTCATCTACCAAACGCCCCACCAGTCCAATCAAAGCTCTTGCGGTTAGAGCACATGTCGAGAATGCAAACCCTAAACCCACTCCAAGTCCTGCTGGTCCATTGGACAATCCGGCGCCTAAATCAAGTGCCCAAAAATCGGCAGCACAGCCAACGCGCTTGGTTCACGACGTCAGAGCGCCGGGTCTAAAGCAGACGGTTGTACACTTGAGAACCGCGGACAACACGATCTTATTGCTCAGACAAATTGCGAAGCCTCCGACTGCACCTGAGCGGCCGGTCGACAGACCATTGTTGGACATGAACGACTCGTCGGTCAACGACGATGTCGCCGAACATCAATCGAGCCCGATTGTCGAAGAGAACGATGACGACGACGACTATGATGACGCAGACTTTGAATGGCCTCTGGCTCCGATCGACGCAAGCCGATTCAAGCGAAATAGGGCAAAATCCAAAAAGGTTGCCGATACAAATCTGGACGATACTGGCGAAGCAACTCATACGCTCTGCTATCTATGTGGTGGCTACTTCGAAAACAACAAAATTGGTGCACATATGTTATCGAAGCATCCGGAGATGAGAAATTTGAAGTGCCTTGATTGCGGACAAACGTTTGAAAAGCCGCAAGGTTTGCAGACTCATCAATATGCAAAGCATATCATGCCTCGGTATGTTAATATTATATACTAGGGTTGGGGCAATCTCTAACAAATATATTGAAGGGTTAGTTTCGCATGGCCTCTCCAAGTTTTTTGAAAACATTTCATTAAAGTATGTTTATGCTATTTATAGAATATACATATCAATCAATTTTTCAGGAAAGACCCCAGATACACATAAATTAGCATTGATCTACAGTGGCAGACAGAGAATTACGACCGCTTTTCTAAGCGCACTAAACTGATGTTTTATTCATAGTAAACGTATATTTGACAGGCAAAATGTCATCACATATATTAGCTATGTTCCTTGTGCACTAATAGAAACGAAAAAAATATGAAAATTCGGAGTCCTTAGCCCATTTAATAGCTAAGAAGTGTGTTAAATGCCTTAATCGACGCGACAGAGAATTACGACCGTTTCGTTTCAGGGCGATTTGTTGCATTATCATAACACATTTCAAATTTC
>JANTBZ010043926.1:0-11820 GCA_024741255.1 Exechia fusca
GTGCGTGTCGGCGTCGTGCGTTCGCTCGACTAATGATTACAACACGAGACGAGTTTATCCGCCGTTGCGAGCGAGAGTGGTTAAGTACTTCGGGGATATGTTTGATCCGAGCAGAGCCAAGTAAAGCGGATGGGTTTTTGTGCTGTGCCCATTGTTTGGCCTAATGATGGCGTTGTGCACCACGATTCCAGCAGCAGAGTTGGTCTATTTTTTGTGCAGCCGCAGTATATCATGGACGCACGGCAACTTTAACGTCCGACGAACTCGATGATCACTTTTATCGTTCTTGGCTGGCGCCGCAGCGCTCGAAACGCCACATAAATACTTCACACCTTCAGCGGCGCGAGCGCGCGCTCTTTTTATGGAAGTGTTGTGCCTGGCACGCATATACACTCTTGCACAAACTCACGTTAGTTTCAATCGTTTTTCAACCCGTTTGCTCGCTCGCACGCCGAAATGCGATGCTGGCACGGACGCCAGCAATGCAATGTTTGCACGCGTGTTCGTGCGTGTGTGTGCAAAGTACCCCAACTTAGATAATAGTTTCGAAACTCGTGCAGCATCGTTTTCGCCCCGTCGACCACCGGGCAAGTTTTCGCACGCACGCCTGCACCCTCCAAATGCCAGAGTGAGCGCGCGCAGTTTAAAAGATTTGTTTGTTGTTCGCTCGCCGGGGCCGGGGCGATTTGCGCCGCAACGCGCCGCCGTTTGGGGTCGTCGGCGCTCCGCGTGTGGAGCGGCTGCGGATAAAGCTGCCAGCTTGGGGAGTCCGAAAGTACGTGGCGGGCCATCAGCGTCAGTGGCGTATGCTAGGGAGGTGGAAATAATATAAATTTAGCACGTATTACTCCAATTAGTTGGAAGAAAGTCCACTTCTCTAAATTGTTTTTGAGGAACAGTTACAGTCACACAAACAATTAAATGATGCTGTTTTGTTCAGTTGCTCAATTATTTTTAATTTTTGTTCAATAGAAAGGTTTTAAGAGATCTCATTCCCTTGAACACGCCAGAAACGTCAACATCTGCTTGAGTACTTTATCCATGATTTTTTATCTTTTTTTAGAGCGATCTTCGGCTGACCGGACGTACCATGTAAAATTGATTTATTGCCAAACATAGGGAGTTCTATAAGCTATAAGAAAAAAATAAAATATATTGTGATAAAGACAAGGTGTTGGAACTAGAGTCCATAATGTAAGCTTGTATGCGGACTTGTGCACTAGAGGGTTATATTTAAAAAAATGATAAACTCCCAGAGGAAAATCCAGGCTACGCCACTGGTGTATGTGTGTGTTGTGCTCACGCACGCTCGCCCGTCCGCCCGCGAAACCGTTTGCGAACACGCGCGAAATTTGCGCAACCACTTGCGAGCGGAGCCCGCGTGCGTGAATTGGTTGTAAATCAAATCGATTTAGTTGCACGCATGCGATCACACACTCAAACACACACACACAAGTTCTACTGCACATACTCGCTCGGTGGCCAACACTATTCATCTACGCACACACTCGCATGCAGCTTGCAGCTCGCTCAACACATTTGCGCGCAGTGTCCTAAATGAGTATAAGCGGCGCATCGCAATACACAGAGGCGAGCTTAGTCAGAGTGAACGGTCGAGCGAACACTTTCGCACAGCACAGCGGAGTGAATGTTCAGCAGCGTACAGTGCAGTAAGGGGTGGCCAAAGCAATCATTGTATAATGTGTTGGTGTGCGTGCGTGCGTACTGGGATGATACTTATGGGATTGCAAACTGTTATTCTTCCACCATCTGTCTTCTTGCCCAATTGTCTAGTGGGTTGTTTGGTCTGACTCTCAGTTACTCGGCAGTTCTATTACAATAGCTCTCGTTGTAGAGATAATGAAAAAATATTCAAACCTCTTTTTCAATGGTTTGGACATCTGGGAACAATAAGTAATCGATACAATTATCAATATCCACATAAAGGGCCTTCAATTTGCTCATGAAATATATCATGTTTGGTGTCTGGAAACTACGTTGTGCGGACATTTGTATAGTATATCGTCTGCCTAGGACTGACCTTATTTGAGAACAAATATAATTTCTGTAGTGTTGGTTGGTTCAAAACGAATTCGGCTAACTTGTTATACATGCATGCGTGAAATATAAGATCAACTGGGTCGCCCTTGCACAGCACCGCTTAGAGTATGACTTATTCCATGGTTTGCCTCGAAAGCTTTTGATTCTCGTCAACAATTTGCAATCTCCTCGATATGATCCTAGTATGTGTCGCCCGTATTTGTGCGCGTGAGCGTGTGTGCAAGTGTTCACTGCACCGAATGTGGCAGTCATTACACCGTTTGATGGCGGTTCGGCGGCGGCGACGTAGCAGTTGCAACTCGCTGTGCCGAAGAGCCGGAATCGCATCGAATGGGCACCGAGGATTTAGTGTTAATCGGTGCCATGGGACCAGCGAAAACGGTCCGATGTTTTCGAATCGCTGTCGCTGTGCTGTCGTTGCAGCAGTAATCGCTGCAGCTGCTGCTCCCGAAAAGGTGCGGCTAAGTGAGGTTTTAATTGTCGATTTCGCCCGATGTGCGTCGACGTCGAAAATGTGCCGACACCATTCGTATGTCGTAGATCTTGCGCTCGATGGATGGAGAGCGCTGAACGGCCAGCAGATGCTGGTGTGTGCTGGCGAGTGTGTTTTAACCTAGTTTGTTTGCCATTCGGAAAAAAGTCGCTGTTCGATATAATCAAGAAGAGTCTTGTTATGTCGAATAGGCGAGAAACATGACCAAAGTGCTCATGGACCAGAGAGATATCTGTCGATCCAACTAGTTGGCAACACTGATACACAGAAATCCCGATGGAATGCATCATCTACATCCATTGTATCCCATTAAGGAATGTTGGACGGCTGTATTTTGAATACGAAGCTTTTACAGGTTATTTACTGTTGATACTATTATATCAACAGGACAGCATCACTCGAACAGGTACCTTTCAATAGAACGAGATCAGCGCTCAACTTCACTGAAAGAGTAATAACTGCCAAGTCATCATTTTCGGGTCTAATCGCACACGGGCCGAGTGATCGTTTTTTTTTCACACTGCTCTTTTGAGAACAAGTTGTTTTTGTGCATAGCAATCTGTCTATATTACTCATTACACAGTTCCCCGTTTTGGCGACGCGTTTGATAAATTCAAGGTGTTGTATTCGGGGATTCGAACCAACAATTGTGATTCCAAAACCAGACTATGCTACCCACTCTACCATCGCGTCGCCATGAATGCTAGCATTCCGCACCGCTTGAGCCGATCATATCATTTTTCATCTTTGTGAGAGAAATACTCCCAACATCCCAATTATCTTCCGATTGCACAAAACGTGATAAAACCTCGTTCCATCAAATTCAACCGCTAAAAATCTTTGGTTGTTGCGAAATAAATTAATATGTTTATATACGTCAACCACAAGTCCAAATTGATCAAACCACTCCCTAGTGACCTGCATTATTGCCTCCATCCCGCCACATCGCATGCGATGAAGCCCTATGCGCAATGCAATTTTTGCATCAAGCCTCATAATAAAGCCCGAGTGCCGGATACTTGTTTACATCGACGCGTCGCCCACACACAACAATTTACTCCATCCAACCGCCGCATGACCCGTTTTTCGCCGTTGTCGTCGTCGACGTCCCTCCGTCATCGTTGCGGTGGTTGTTTCGTGCGAAGCTGATAGGCCCAGCCTAGCTACATGCGGAATATTAATCATGCCAACGCGAGAGAGGAGGCGGCGGAGGCGACGGACGACGTCCGACATCCGGTGCTGACAGATTTAGTGCACGCACTCACCGCACACGCGCACAGCAGTGCAGTGCGCAGCAGTATACAGCATTTTTGTTCTCGTCGTTGGTCGTGGCGTGTCGGGCGGACGGAACCGGATGAGCGGCATTGTTGGAAGAGCCGCAGTAGAAGCAGCAGTTGGGTCACGAACGAAGCATGAGCGTGCATTCAGGCACGTTTCAATGGCGAGGTTGGACGACGACGACAACGACGACTGCTCGGCCTGAGCTAGGCCGGATTGATTATGAGCACTCTGCTGCTGCTGCTGCTGCGCAACAAGAGCCCAGTCAGTCGCCAGTGGCTGGCTCGATGTCGTCTCGTCCGTCGTCGTTGTCGCATGTCGCGTTGTCTTCATTCGCAGCCGCCGTTGTCGTCTGCTGCTGCCCGAGCAGACGACATATTATATAGTATGCATGGAAAAAATAAGGGCAAAACATGCAGATGTATTCACTCGAGTACGAGGAATGGAAAGAGAAAAAAATACCCGCCACTGACGGGTATGTCACTTCTTCGTCGCGGTCGTTGTCGTGTCTCGGTCGTAGACTGGCAGCAACACACACTGTGAGTTTGAGCTGGCTTGCGGGTTTGTTGTTTCGCTGAACAATGAACTCGAGACAGAAAGAGCGCCCGACGTAGACTCGCATGCTGAGAGCGTAGAGTGTATAAATATGAACATAGGCATGTAGATGCTTCTGCTTCATCTTACCACATGTTTTGTTTTTTCTAACGATATAATTCTACTTTCAATACGATATTCGAGGAGAGAGAAAACGGCAGGCATTCTTCTGGAAGTTAGCATTCCACTTCTGCATTAAACATCTTTAAACATCAAATTAAACATCTGTTAAGACATGAAACAATAAATCATTATCTTGGTATCAACAAAGCGGAATGCCTTTCTGAGACAACATTCTGTGAAAGGCCTGACGTTCATACGACTTCCAACACTACTTGAATACTAAATACTTTACTACTGCGATTCGTATTAGAATCCACCACCGGGCGATTTATTCTAATTTCACGAACGTCCAGCCTCTCTTCGGTCACATTCGGTCTTGAGGTACAGTCCGGCTACAGTCGCGGATTTCACTCAATATTGCGCTTCGGGTTTGACATCTGACAATGTTCATTCGAATAATTCCCTAGACTTTATTTTCCTAAAGAAGATTCCGATCATTCATGCCCTCAACAAGGCCATCTTCACGATGAGATCCAATTGGGAGCATCTGTACAAGTTTCGCTGGGCATAAAGTGTTACCTAGAAAACAATCTGTGTGTTCTACTCGACTTCGAGGACCGTACCGGTTACGGATGTGTGTGTGTGTGCATGACAACCGGCGGCGTTGCCCGTGGCAGCTGCCGGAGGACCTACGCCTGAACCGGAGCGCACGCATGAATTTGGGCAAATATTTTGTCTGTCAAAAGACAACTCAACTGCCATAAAGAACAATACCCGCTTCGTATGAAAACAAATTACATTCACGAACACACACAGATCAAATGAAAATGCTCGACACACAAAACTAATTAACATGTGCTCTTTTCTGTCTCTTTGTCTCTCCAGGTATGCGCGACACAACACATCTCGCCAACGCAAACGCACTCGCAACTCAACTCCATCACCTCGATGCGCATGCGAAAGCGCAAAACTGCGCCACAGTGACATTCTGTCTGACATCTAGAAAGTAGAAAGCGCAGAGCGCACAAACGAACGAAACGGACGAAGATACAAAACTCATCTCGTCTCGCCGCTGCCACCGCAATCATATTCTCCTCCATCGGCGATGGAGCTTGCACAATTACGCGCGTCCCGAACAGCAATCGCTACCACCGCTTATTGCTTTTGTCTTTGGCGGCGATGCGGCGATTTAGCATTCCGTCTGCGTCTCGATAAATCCGCCGAGGTTACGCAGCGTACGCGTCAAGTACGCGCGCGCATCTTGTCAGTGCCAGATGAGATCGAATCGCAGTCGTCGTCGTCGTCGGAAGTGCATACGCGTGCAGCGGTGATTTCTAGCTCGCATATCAGAGCGAAGCGAGCGCGCCGTTCGAAAGCCATTAAAACCCAAGCACCCACAGCGGCGGCTGGCGTCCTTCGTCCCTGACGACGACGACGACGACGACGACTTTATGTGGGTGTGTGTGTGTGCATCAGACAGCCGGCAATCTAGCGTGCATGCAATGCGTGTTTTTTCGCTGCCTTTGCCTCCACCGTTCTGGCTGAGCATATTCATGTGTTTGTAAGCGACCAGCAGCAGGCCACACTGACTAGCAGTGTGTGTTTGTGTGTGTGTTCTGGCGGCTGCCCACGGCGACCACGGCCACTCTGGCTCCCCGGACGCCCGGACGCGGTGTAAATCACGACTGGTAATACCTGCGGATGTCGTTAGCAAAGTCATCATGTACACGACACGGACGGCCGGTAGCATAGTGCGGAACATAGTGCACACACACACGCACAGGCACACCCACACACTTCTGCGTCTGCTGCAGCTGAAGCAGCAGCTGCACCGAGGCAGCAGCTTGGATCTGCTCTGGATGCGTGGCTGCGGCCAATGTGTCCGATTACCCGCACTTTACACGTGTGTGTGTGGCCGCATAAGTGCGCTCGTCGCCACACTTTTGCCACACACTCACACACACTATGCACCAAGCAAACACACACACACACGCTCGCATGCGTAGAGTAGATGGTCTCTGGTTCTAAGATCGTTTGAATAAAAGCATATAAATTGTCATTTCGAATTTCATGGTCCCCAGTCATAGAAAATAACGTTTCTTGATGAGGAACAAGATAACGGAGCAACTTAACCACTTTAAGGACGTAGGTCGTTTAAATCTCGACAGTTACCTATCTAACTCTCTCTATCTCGACAGCGGTTTCATACATAACACGTTGGGCATTATGTCTCCGGTTTCATATATAAGGAACAGCATTTTTGATAAGGACAACATTTATTATGGATCATAGTTATCTTTGAGCCAGCCATAACAATTCGTATACCCGAAATGGCATTAGTTTGGAAGTATTAGCCTTTATTTTAACACGCAGATTCATATATCCGATATATGGAGAATAAGGTATTTCGAGAATAGATGAAGCACTGATTTCTGATGGAAAGAAGTGCCGATGGAGACAAAACATGTTTTGAGAATTTGTTCTTCGGGTTCTGACCTAGCCGAAATGAAATTGGTCTTTTTAAAAATACATATCTTTTCCGACCTTAAGGGCACCGCAGACGATGTGTGCAATTGACAAAAAAATGTGACAGTTATCGACGAAATCGTGAACAAATCAACTAATTGACTGCCTCTATCGATTAAGATGAAAACATATTGATTCGTCGCAGCAGTGTTTAGGGCCGATCGAACGCGATTAGGATACTTTGTAACACATTTGTGACAATATAGTCTCCATGTCTTCATTTCTGAACTTCGGAGTTCAATCGAAAGTCATATCAGTGTACAAAGAGCGATGAATCCCTTCCATAGCATACCAAATACACCAGTAAGATTACGTCCATATTTCGAGACTCAAGAGGATTGATCTTCATAGACTGCGTAAAAATATAAACAATAGACCATACTAATTTATATTGGAGTCCTTTGAAATCCGAAATGGCCTTAACACATGAGTAGAAAAAAATCTTCTACCAAGACAATACAACAGTGTCAAGTATAGCTAAAAACGAAGGTAAAAACAAAGAACGGGCTCTATTACCGCCCCATCAACGGAATTCTTTGGATTTGGCCCTCAACGACTACTATCAATCACAAAACTTGAAAAATTGCTCTGGACGAAGAGATTCCATTTAAATAAGACAATCGAAATCGAGAAAAATGACAATTTGCAAGGGTTATCGGCGAATACATTTCGAAAGTGATCGAGATGTTGCAGTACCGTTGATTTTTTTTTATGTTACCATCGAAAATGTTGTTCCTTTTGAGTCAGACCGGAGACCTTATAAACCACGTGTTATGCCCTCTTTTTAGACATTATTATTTGAAAAAAAATCTTTCAAAACTTCCACTCAATCTTTTTTAACTTCGAAAAAAAATATCGACAAAGATGTCAGAGTATCCAATTAGCAGCATTCTGTATGTATTCAATACAAACTCAGCAAGTTTCCAACTAGAAAGCCCCTCTACTCTACACCACACTCATCCACAGTCTCTGCGTCTAACTTATGGTGTTTTTGGTCAAAGGTTAGCACACGCCCAGCAAAGTGTGTGCATGTGTGCGAGTGCACGCTCGCATGTGTGCGGTGCGGTTTGGTCTTAAATTGTTTTTTCTGCTGGCCCAGATTGTCTGGGATTTCTGGCCGCCGCCTGGCACCGGCACCGAGTGTTTGGCACTCTCGTCGACCGCACAAAGTAGATGAAAAATGCCAACGACGGGCCCCCGAGTGTGAGATGGTGTGGTAACAAGGCAATATTTTCACTGCGGAATTTACGACAACCGTGTGCCGGAAATATGAAAGCACAGACGCGCTGTCGCATTTAAATTCATGCGCGGCTGCTGTCCGCCTGCGGGCCGCCCCAAAAATGTCGCAGGAATTGCACTAAATTCCGCTTTCTCCCGGCTTCCCGGCCAAATCAATGGCACATTTCCGTAAGGGGCGGCGGGAGGGACAGCAATCAATTGCGAAAGGTGCGTCCGACTGGTGTCCGAAATTCCACAAACAGGTCGACGGCTCTCCCATTTGAATGGTAATGATATGTGTGCCGTGTGCCCTATGCTGTCCGCATATTCAGCATATAACCATAGTAATATATGCGCACGCACGCTCAGCGCATCGCCAAATAACGGACAGCGACGCCGAATCAAATTTGAACTGATGTGCGCGCGTGCGCGCAAACATTACTCCGTCCGTCCGCGCGCGCAGCATGAAGCATAATAGTGCACAATCCGTGATGTTTACACACCCGCTCACAAGCAAAACACGTTGCGCTGCGCGCACATCCGACATGGTTTATTCATAGCTCGTTAAAGCTACTGCTGCTGCTGCTGGTTACAACCGCACAACCCCGGCAGAGCATAAATGGTATGCTCTCCGGTTTTTACACAAACCGAATTGATTTTATTTCCACTGTCACACACGCCCATTTGGGCGGGTGGGCTTTTTTTCCGATCACTAAATGGGTGTGGGTGTGTTTGCCCGAAATGCGCTAGTTTAACCCCCCGCCCGGCCCGGCTATGCTGGCTAGTTGTTGGCAACGCGTGTATCGTCTGCGGAGCATGTTTGAACAGGGTGGTCAGTTGGCATGTGTCGAGATTATTTTTGATTTCGCAAAACTCGAAGGAAAAACGATATTTTACAATTTGTGTAGAAGAAAAACCGTGTATGAAAAAGACCTTGGATTGTCTTATTTTAATTTCAAATTAAGTCATGCATCACCGATATTATTCATTTAATAATATGCAAATATAAGTAATCCACTCGCAGTTGGCATGAACATGTCAGAAATAAATTATATTGCCAAAATCAGACGCTGGGTAGCCTTGCCAATGAATAATTTCTTATATTCTCTATGATGTTGACTCATCGACTAACAAAACTGTATACAAATATTAACTTTTTGTTCATGTAGACAAATCACATGTCCTAAAATTATTGGAGTTGAGAAAGTCAACATCCATTTTTATAAAGCAAAAAGGAAGGTTTGATCTTGAGCATAAACCAATAAACCATTGATAAACATAGTTATTTCACTAAATTTTGTGCAAATCCAAAAATAATCTCCTTAAATATCCACCCTGTATGTGGGGGGCGGTGCCCCGAATGTCACGAACCGACACTGTCGACCCCATCGATAAATCAGAGCGCGCGCGCGTCCTTTTGTTGCATGGCTGCCACAAAGCAAACATAAACCGCATTTAAGCCGTGCGCCGGGCGCGCAACATCGATGCAACATGCATTTGCACAATCGCACGCTTGCACGCTCCCGTACACGTGTCGATGTGAGTGTGTGTGTGTGTGTGCGTATGACATGCATTACTACATCATCGCTCCTGTCGCATTAAATTGAAGAGCGCGCGCGCGAACGAAAACAAATACAGACACCGAAAACATTGACTAAACATACACACAAAGGGAGTTGGAAAAACTCGCAGTCACTGCGCAGCACGCGTGTCACTATGTATTTACTGTGCGCAAATATGCACTTGCACAGTGTCAATATAATTTCACGCCGAATGCTCGACGCGTTGGCGCAAATTTGTCGAAATGCTCTCTCTGCGCTTGGAATTATCGCAAAAAACAAACACCAGACTGACTGACACACAGTTGCATCGGCTGCATTATGCTCAATTCGTCTATAGCAACGTAGTTATGAAATCCAAACAGCAGTTTTCGTTCGAGATACTGTAAATCACACGACTAACTTTGCGTTGCACTGGAACAACGGCACCACGAGACCGCAAACCACAAGAACCACCAACATAATAAAATGCGATCGCGCAGCATAGTGCGTGCATGTGTGTGCGTTTGAGTGCCCGAGCCTCAGAATAGAATGTGCCGGAACTGCGAGTGACGCGCGACGACCACAAAAACCGCCAACATACCCCACCCAACCACGCAACCACCCAACCACCACCACAACTTCAGCTCAGCTCTTGCGCTCTGGCGTGTAACCGACGAATGGAACCATCAGTCGCGTTCTCGATGCGTGTGCAGAGCTATTTACTGCAGCTCATAATCATAATCGGTAAGTTTTTGGAACATCGGCCCAATTCCGGCTTAACACGCTCATCGCTGTGCGCGCGTGTTTGCGTTTCATTTCGGGGTGTGTGTGTGTTTCCGGAACTGCATCATAATCATAATGTTGTCATGATATTACATACGAGCAGCATAATACGGACCAACTGGGTGGCCGAAAATCTATTTGCGGTTGCAAACATTCGCACATTCGTGCGCACCCGCCTTCGAGTCCGAGGCCAGTGTGAGTGTGTGTGTGTGTGTGTTTGTGTTTGCAAATACATAAATCCGGCGATTTATGCGCGAACAAGATGAACGTTTCCGCACGCTGTAAATCTATGCTTTAGCTGCTGCTGCTGCTGCGCGCTGCCAGTAGGCAAATGTCCATTAGTGCATATGGGAAACATATGAAGTTTCAGTGGCGTTTTCGAGAAAGGATTGAGTTAAATTGATGTGACTTTTAAAATATTCATAAAGGACCTTCTGAGAAAGAAACACAGTAGAATATTAGTTTGTCTGGAAAGTCATGTTGCATTTGTTTGTGAATTTCAATCCTTCATTTAACAGTAGGGCTGAAAAATTCGTATAGTTTGGTAGTAAAATACTCATTATATTGATGAAATTATTCTTGAATAAAATGAACATAGTTTCATTGGAGGATGATACATCGAAAATGACCATCTTTCAACATTTCTATGCCCTTCGTATGAAACGTTTCTTTTTTTTTGCCTTCTATATGTATTTGTATTTTTGTGCGATAACTTTTTCATAGTTCTGAGGCTCTACATAGCGAGCATTCTTTAGAGGTCTAAAGACATAAAATATTCATTTCCGGATAATACCGTGAATGAGACTGTAATTCATAGCCATTTCGTTCGAATTATTTTGTGGTTTTTCTATGTTTTTGTCGGTAATCGCAACATTCGAGCGACAAGAGTGACCAAATTGCCAAATTGACCTTGGTGACCAAATTGCCAGTACAGAATAAACAACAAATTGCAAATATTTTTGTCAGCTGGAGCGAAACCGAGATAACACTGTATGTTCATGTTTTGGCTTTGGTCTCAATTGTTTCCACTAGAAAACTATGCTTTTACAAGGACATGAAATACGCCGAAATCCATTTCTTCACAATAACACAAGCTGCTTCAATCCAAATCTAATATCCAACAAACCAAAAGTCCTATCGATGTAAAATTTTGTACATTGTCATTCAATGGAGCAATGTGTTCACTATCAAACGATACGAATATTCCAGCCCAACTGTTATAATAGTTACAGTTATCCGAATTCAGTTAAAAATACATTATTT
>JANTBZ010043937.1:0-11816 GCA_024741255.1 Exechia fusca
CACATAGACCAGAATATGATTGCTCTACTATCCACAAAAATATGCAGTTCATTTATGCAAGCCGGTCTCCAGATATCGAGTCTCAAACTTCGAAATTTTCTTGGTAACATCCATGTGGGAGGCACTGTATATGGTTCGAATTTGTTGCAGCTCGTGCATCTTGTGACATACCATAATGCAGGCCCGTAGCTAGGATTTCATTCTTGGGGGGGCAGATCGGTCAGCCAAATCTCATACAACATACAATTGCAACTTTCACAACACAACTTCAAGACTGCATGACAATTTTTATCTAAATTCTGTTCATAGTATGACAAACCGAATATGGAATTTAAGGACGAACTTTAATGCACTTATCTTTAGCTTCCTAACGTAAGATCGGCCCGTAGAGCCGACGATTTTTTCAAACCGTTTTAACAAAAAAAACTTCATTTCAATGTTATTTCGGACTTACGGAATGATATCTCAACCGAAAATATGGGCACAGGATACACTTATGCTGGATTCACTTATGGTATCTGAAATCCTGGACTGCTTGGCTCGTAAAGCCCAGGTTTTTTTTGGTTCTTCATACGGAAATCGATTTTATTCTTCATTGACGACCGACGAGGCGCAATTTGAACTCTCAATATCCAAATATAAAGTGACAAATTTACTCTCTTTTAATTTTTTCACTGCCTACACAAAGACGAATTTTTAAAAACGTTTTTACGAATACCAACAAATATTATACTGTTATTACGGACATGCGGGTTGTCATACCGGTTAATGGGGGCACAGACAAAACTTTATGGTATCTCAAAAGTTGGATTATGTGGCCCGTAGGGCCCTAGATTTTTCAAGGTTTACATACGGAAATTTATTCCATTCTTCTGTGTCCGACGCGTTTTCGGAGGAACCCCTGAAAACCGAAATTCAAGTGAAGAATTAACTCTGCTTTCATTTTGTGTGCCCACTGCCCACACACATATTGCCCACAAATAGAGTGCATTGCCCTTAGGGGCAATCAGGCTTGGGGGGGCAATGCCCACTTTGCCCACTAGGGAGCTACGGGCCTGGTATGAATATAATATAATGCTGGTGACATTCTAATAACAACGTATTTGTCCCCTCAACATTGCGCCGACATGGTAGATTCACCATTCACTTGCATCGTACACGCCTTCTTTGGTGCCCTTTGTATGTCCTCAATAATGTACGTCGCGTCGCTGTTGTCGTCGTCGTTTTCGTCTCGACGTTAATTTGAATATTTCAATTATCATCACGATGCTATGGCGCCGTTGCAGAGGGGGATGGGGAGTGGCACTAATTTATCTTGGCATCGCCAACATTAGCGACTCCGTCGAGCGTCGGATATAATTCGGAATAAAGCTGAAGAAGTTCGAAAGAGGGAGATATATGTATGGTGTTAAATAATATATACATATATACAGATTAATTCCATTTCCGTTCAAGGATAGGTTGAACAAAATCTTAACCTACAATCAGAGGTTGAGGCCGGTTGAGGTGATGCGTGCAAATCTCTCTATCATAATTGGTCATGTCCATTTTCCATTTAAATTTATAGGGAGATATGTATCATCAATTTAATTCGTATAAAAATGCAATCAACAAACACTTCGAACTCCGAATCAAAGACCGAAATGCATGCTCATTAGCTCCTATACGATAGGAGTCTAAGAAACGACACTAGCGCTCGATTCTCTATGTAAATTGTCTTCGCCGGTTGTCCTCATGTGTCCGGTTGTATGTGGTTGTATGTCCGTTGTACCGTTCAAAGTTTGAACAACGATGAAGCTTTGTCTCAGCAATGCCACTTGCCTTCTATCCGAATGCACCATAACGACATAACGACGCGTCGGTCGTCGTATAATTGTTTGCTGGTCGTCGTCGTTGTGTCGACTCGGTATCGATATGTTGATGCTAATGGTCGGATGGTGGGTATTGTCGATGTAGCCGGATAAACTTTAGTGCTTCTCTGTCGTTTGTGAACGCGACATGCTCTCATCAGATCTTGTGGAATTGCTGGAATGAATATTCGTGTACTAGCGTCGATTATATTACGGTTTAACGACATGACATAATTATAATGATGATGATAACGACAACAAAATGGCGAAATGATTGACACAGATATAATATTGTTTTCAGTTGCTGTTTCATCGTGCTGTTCTGAACATAATAGGCGAAATGCATTCAGATATTAAATCATACAGATATGCTATCACACATCAGACAAAAACTAATGCAACTTGCACGGACAAGAGGTCACCCCCGATCGCGACCACAAACACCGTCACAACCAACCACACTGTTCAATCACACAGCGAAACTTTGACAGTGCGGTAAGCTTGTCATGTGTGTGTGTGCGTTCGAGGCCAATAATTCAGGTGTGCGCGCGTGCCAGTGACAACCTGTGTGACCGCAAATGCATGAGTCGTGTTGTGCGACCGACCGCATTAGATAATCCGAACCCCCCGAAGTGTGTGTGATTGGGTACGAGAGATTGGTGACATTGGATGTATCGCCTCAGTAGAACTTCTGACGATCATCGAAAATATTCTCGCACACACACACAACATACGTGGGCAGTCCAAAAAGTGCAAAGCCTACTAAGGAAGGACGAACATTTTTGATGAACACTTTTTTTGGTTATCTACATAGTCTCTTTCTTGGTTGATAGCCAAAATCCAGCGATCCTGAGCTAACATGATAACCGTCTTAAAATATTTATCGCTAACCATTGCATAATCCTATATTTTTCTCGTTCTATAACATCCTTATTCTTTCCCTTGAATTTGGAAATTAATAATAATTGTTACTGAGGGCCAAATACGGATATAATCGTAGATGAGACGAGTTCGATACGGCTGACATTTTTACAGTTACATATACAAGAATGTAGTACACGTGAAAAGTCTATTGCGATAATGGCGCCATAGCCGTCGAGGCTAGGCACTTATTGGACTGTCCACGTACCCTCGTTCACATGCTTTTTTCTAATAACGTAGATTATCCTGTTTATCCAACAGTTTAGATTCGCTACAAAGTTAGAGCCCCGTCACAAGCAACAGATTTTCGCTGCGTGGTTGCGACACATCAACTGTACGGCAACAACTGATTGTACCCAATTCTATGCAGTAGCAACAAAACGTGTAGAGGATGGTTCGACGTAACGTAGCGCGACGTTTCGAGCTGAAAGGAGAGGTATACTTCCAGAAGAGCATTCAAGATTATTCGAACGCACCCGACGCAAAACGACAGATGAGAAGTTACTGAATGGAAGCGAAACCCTTCGATATGTTTTCTCGCAGATAGAAATCGAAGGTCGAATCGATTCACCTGCTACAGACACAAATAAATGCATTGCAGGACAATCCTATACATTCGTGTTGTATATTCACTGTGCACCCAAGACTGTTGTATTTGAATAAAATGTATGTGTGTGTGTGTGGTTGGGTGCAGAAGAAGATCAAACAGAAAACGAACACACACACACACACTAAAGAACCGCTGGAGCGTTAGCTAATAAACCTTCGGCTTTACGCATCATCCTCAATCTCAGGAATTCTTTAGCCCACTTTTGTGCCGTCGAAAGTTGGATTCTCAACCGTGTGGACGAGCGTTGGCGTCTCGAGGGTATACCTATGTTGAACACGCACCTGCGCACACATTGCGTGTTTATTATTATCGTACCAGTTACTCCGAGTTCTGACTGCTGATGGCCCAGATCAAAGTACGTGGAGCGCTGCGCGCTGTAATGGGTTGTGTGCCAATATCTCCGAGCTCAAATATCGCAAGGCGAAAGTCTGTGGGCGTTGAAGTTCGAAAGTTTCCTACGCACAATCGCAAGATAAATACAATTCTATGTTGTTCGTTGTTGTTTGACTCGGAGTCGAGTTTAGCTATTGAAGCTAAGCACGTCATAAAACATATATCCTATATTCAGGAGTTATATTCCGGTCTAGACCTCATTTGCATCAATATACTACACGGATTTACTTTGATGATTAAATATATCAAGCGTGCCAACGAAGGAATGCACATTAGAACAGATTATACTCTCTTGCTCGAAATTCAACAGCATCTACGACCAGTTATATAAATCAGTTACTCGAAATTCAACAGCATCTACAACTAGTTATATAAATCAGTTATTCACTCTCGCAATATCAACATTTCCAAGGTACCCGCAAAGTTAGCAATATTCGCCCACGCCTGTCCGCAGTAGAAATAAATGTATACCACAAACTTGTGTCGGATGCGTACTCTCGGGAATATTCCAAAACTGTTTGGTAAGAACCAAGTTTCTGGTCGCCTTCAGGGCTTTGCTAACTTCGCTAACTGGGTTCGCCGACAAAAGGATTTCGCATTAAAGTTGTCATCAAATTCAAACACACACTACCGCACATCGGCCGCCAACCGGTGATGTCCGGGCAAAGTGTTGCATGCGTCTGCAGTGCAGCCGGTGCACACACACTAACGATTCGCACATTTGCGCGCAACCATCATGTGCAAATAGCCATTAGACTTGGAACGGTATGGCAATAGAATGCAAAATGAGCGACGATGAAAAACAATTTTCGGAGGCAGTTTCCAACATTGTGGGCAACTGCAATTTAAAAGTTCACACAAAGCAGCGTCGCACATGTGCCAGCTGTACTGAAATGATTCGTTCTGAATAGGTCGCACACACACATACAGCTTGCGATCGAGCATATGTGCGGATGCTCGTGTGATGTGTGCATGCGTGTGTCGGTAATACGACTTGGGCTGACGTGCTGTTCAAGTATATTTGAATGCTTTTCTTGGAAAGTTACGCGCAACTTCGTGCAAAGAGTGCGTGCGTGCAAGCTCCGCTCCGCATAGGTCGAGACTGTATCCAGACGACGTTGGCATGTCATTGTAATAGATGCAAAGTACTCAGCGATAAAATTAAATATGCCATTTCCGCGATTCCCTGGCACACTGAACACTTCCACTTCATATGCTGCTGCTGCTGTTGCTTGCACGAACTTTCAAACGCTCGGCGAAATGGCATTACTTTATTACGTTTTCGGGCTGTTGTTGTGCGTGTGTGCGTGTGCGTATATGTGTTAACCACCTTAGTAGTTTCGCCGTTGGCAAGCACGTATTGCCGCAGAACTTTGCCACTTTATTCGCGAACGTGTCGACTGTTCGTCAACCTGTTCGTGTGAGCATAAGCTCGCACTGTGTTAGTGGAATGTGATGAGGTGGACTGAAAGTTCTGGGAAAGACTAGCATAAAATTCAATGTGTTTGAAAATAACTATGAAGGTGCCTCATGATTGGTGTAACAATTCGGTTGAATTTCTGGAATGTTCACCCGGCTCGTTTGTGTTGGAAAGCACAGAATAACACTCGATTGTGGTCAAATCGGGATCATCGGTCCGACAAACTCTGTCCAATTTCATATTATACGCGCGATGGTGTAAACGCACACGGGCAAATATGCAGGCACATGAATTTGAATAATACATTTTGGCGTGTGTTCGACCGAAGTGTTGAGTTATACTGCAGACTGCAGTGCTAGATTTTTTGGTTTTATATTTCAAATATTCAACCAGCAGTGAAGACACTGACAACACTCGATACCAAATTTGTTGATCGGACTACCGCACAAAAAAGCAACGTTCGATGTATCAATGCAATGCTAACATAAATATAATATTCGTCAACCCTAAACTTGCAGGGTGTTCTGTATAAAATATGAGCGACAAAATAGGCTTCGTTTTTGGGTCCTGTGACCACAGTTTGAAGTTGGTGGCGTGTGATAGTGCGGGTCATGCTTCGCGTTTCTTGCGCTATGTTGGGCGAGTAGTTGGTGCGGAAATAAGCGCTTGTCACGTGTCAATTTGCCAGTTCCGGTTTCGTGTATGAATATTGTATATCCTGTATCCTGTTACACTATCTATACGATACACGATGAAATATACATCCGGAATACACGAAAACCACTCCACATACAATACAATAATAATAATAATTTTGTGGCACTACAACCCATTACAGGTCTTGGCCTCCTTTCTATACTCTCCTCATATTTGAAGAGTAGCAGGGCGTCATAATCGGTTCCGGTTTTAAAGATGCCATGTGATTAGCACAGCGATCCAAAGAGTACCCCTAGGCAACATTTAACATCCTTTCTTTGGATCATCGTTGGAAGAAACAACTCGCACCCATACAGGGATTTGAACCCAGGACCTTCCAATTGTGACGCAGGTTCTCTACCCTTACGCCTTTCAGACGACATACAATACAATGAAGTAGTTCTTATTTGGCATAAGCCGCAAGTAACAACAATAATCTTCAAGCAAAAACAGAACTAGAACTTTTTCATTACATGGAAGTTCGCAACAATAACGGCGTAACATCCATTTGGCGTTTCCTTATGATCGAAATGAGCTAGAACTGAATTCTGACCTTATCAATTCGCCGAAGAGTATACCAACCTTCCTTTACATGCCCAATCGCATTAATTGATTCAACTGGAATTAACTCGAATACAAATCTGCACTTAAATAACAGCGAGCAATGCGTACCTACCAAATCGAGGTGATTTCAGCTCACAGCTCACGTACATTTCTTCGCTATGAACCAATTTGTGGCATACCAATTGTGACGTGCGCGTGCGTGACGCAATTCGCGAAGCAACTACCAGCAATGTATTCCCAATCAGCGGAATACGGCAGATAGCTTTGTGAAGATATCGATACCCGTAGTTCGAAATCATTTCACGAGAAATTCGCACAAAGCTAGCGCCGTATTTCGACGCCGATCGGCAGCATCATCACGCATTCGCATTCAATTTGCATGTTTCATGCGAACGCGTTTCGCTACACGCGAGGCACGTGCGTGCGTATCCTGATGGCCTACATCACAGAGAAACTCGATATAGAGGCGCATTATAACTTCAAACATCAGGCAGAATTTACGTTCGGCTTTCCCGGAAATTCAGCGAGAGTCAAAAACAAAGCTCGCGCACGTGTGTTAATTAAATAGTTGTGGTTGTGCGAACTAGTTCAAACGAACGACCGAATTATCCATAATTATTTCACTCTGAATTTATTAATTAACAGTAAGTAACGACACTAGTGAAATGTTCATACTAGAAAATTTCTATGTAATCAAGCCAATTCGATTTCAATAACGGTTTTCAGTGAACCTTTTTGATCAATTCAAAATGAATTTATGCTCTGTGAGCTACTATAAATTTTCCAATGTTCTGTGTTTGATCAGCAATAACAGCTGTGTTCCACACTGACTGGCACTGCAAAATTAAAAAAAAATCACTATATTTATGTATCCGCTGGAAACTAAGTCACGGCACCATTGGCCACACACGGTCATTTATTGTGCACTGGTTCACATATAAATCTCCATAAGAATTACACGTTCACAGCTGTAACGTACGTTCTCTTGGGCTTCAGGCTGGTAGTAAATCTGTGAAAATGTAAACGATAATTTCACGACAAGGTATTTAAAACACACGTGAGGTGCACACAAAGCTCACAACATATAACAGTGTTTTTTCGTATTTTCATAAAATATTAAGTTATATCCATTTCCTATATCAGAGAAATTGTGGCATAGTCCTTCAAATTGACATTTAAATCCAAACTCAGTTCTAATGTTGCAGTCATGTCAACATTCTATATGCATGCAATGCACAACACGTCCCATGCAGAGAGGCATTTGCATTAGTAATGCGATTTCGGGGTTGGTTTAACTGCTGAACATTGCACACCCCCAACGCACCAAATAAACGACCACACCGGTTCGGACGGACGATTATATTATTCAACGTGTAATTTAAATTACCTCGTGATAGTCGAGTGTTGTTTGTTCTGTGACACTGGCTGACACAGACAAATGCACTGTGAAAACAATCTCGAAACGTTACTGTGAGGTGCGCTAGTTCAGGGTGTGAAGGTACCACAAAGTTTCAACATCGAAATGCACTTACGCAATGATGTGCGCATATGGAGTCGAAGTGAGGATTTCGGATTGTCGAGATTCGGAATTGGATTAAATTGGATATCGGAACATTTCCTCATTGATCCGAAACGCATTCTGACAATAGAATGATGAAAGTGACTCGGACAAACAAAGGCGATGCTTGTTGTTCGACTTCACACATTTCCGTCGTCGTCTTTATCTTCGATGGTTCAATATTACGCAATTGATGTTGTTGATTTGGTAGTTTCCAATTCGATTAAATTGTCGGCAATATTGATCTTCGTAAACGAGTGAAGCACTTCCAACATTCCATAAATCAAATGAACGTATATGCGACGTATGTATATGCAGTGCATCCATACAGTGATAAAGTGCGTCATGAAAGCATCGCATTGTTGCGGACAGATGCACCCAATGGCGACTTCGGACAATGTGCTACCGAATAGTCGTGCACATCGGCCATGTCATATGGGGAATTTACAGAGCATTGCAAAAGCAAACACACATAAACATATTCGCTGACAGTGCAAAACTAATATTTATGTTCACTGTGCTCTGTTTGTAAGTGCAACCACATTTGCTAGGATAACGATTTATCATCTCAATGTGGCCAGCCAGCATTCCAGCATTCATGCTTAAATGCTGTGTGAAGCAAAATACACAAACATATATTCACTGACACAAACCGCATACGTGTTCGAAGTTCGACTGGATATTGGCTCCAGGTTTGGTTGATAACCGTCGAGGTCGAAGCATATAAAACCCATTACCATCATGTCGACAAACATTATGTTATTTCTTGTTTCTGTGCATCGTTGTGATGTTCGATGAATATTCACAAATCAACGCGTGCGTCATGATTCTCATTATTGTCAAGTCATTTATCCATTAGTATTGACATAAATCGACCGAGTTCACAAAAAATATGTCGTCGTCGTTGCCAAATGTTGGACGACATCAACAACACCATCGGCATCCCATTAAAAGGTCGAATGATAAATGAGCGTCAAACTGTAATGAGAAATGTGTCCACTGCAAGCCTTCCGAACATCCTTCCGTCAGGTTCAAATGCGATGATGGATCTGGATGGATATTATCATCATAAGTATCGGAGATCGGAGGAACACAAATTAACATGCGATTCGAAAGAGGGTGAATTATATCGAAGAAAAAAAATATCTAAATAAGTTGGTTTCGTCTTCTTATGCTGTGAATTTAGCTCATGCATAGCCAAATAATGTGGAAATTGTCAACTGTGGTCATGGTTAGTGTAATCCACTCTCGCGTGAGCACTCAGTTCGAACAAAACACCACTGGTCACATAATAATATTACGCAACATATCGCGTAAACAGCTACTAATTTATTCCGCCATTATAGTTTGAACGCACAGCAGTTCACATTGTGTGTAGCTGTTTGCGACAGTGTTCATTCCCCAACCGAAATGCTAATATGCTGTCGCGGAATATAATGATATGATCACGCTAGCAACCGAGTTGTTAAATTAGAAATATAATAGGATTCCGGCAGTGACAATGGCAGCTCATTAGATCTGACCACCAGTACAAACTTGTGTTATGTAACTTGTTATTTGGAACTAACGCATATACCCAAATAATGTACGAAACTGTTGTTGAAGTAAATTAGATCATTAGTAGTACATAAGCCGAATAAACGCACGTGATTGAACAGCGGTGTGTGGAATCAAGCGTTCTTATAAAATGAATCATATTCCTTATTCCAGGTAAAATTGAATGTAAATCCTACACAAACACTCCATGTGATAAGTCCGTCTGGTGCGTGTCAAGAACCGTGCACTTTTCTTTGTAAGTGGCAACGGATCAGACATCGTCGCGACGACGCACTCGAGGCCACTCGCGCATTCTTTTATTATTGTGACGTTTTTTTTTCAACACTCTCTTATTCCTACGTTGAATATTCGTCTGTTTTTCTTCCGTCATATGTTTGTGTCGATCGAACACGTCGAAATTAAACGAAGTTTCACTCATATTCTGAATGTTATTATGCACAAGGCGGCACATAAGCTCGCACGCGTGCACTCTCCAAGCATGAACTTTGGTTATTGTTTGAGATTGCGAACTTCGGCGCGAGTGGAACGAAGTCAGCGGATTTATGCTGCTTGCGCGTGGATTGTTTTCACTTGGGTGTAGAGTCGGCCGGATTCTGTGTCTGTGTTGACTTGAACGATTATTATTATTATTATCATTCAGTAAACGTAATTTGCCGCCGTCGACAAAGTTGCGTACAACTTGAGCTCGAGCATACCGCGTATGCACAAGAAACATACTTTCGCGTGAGTGTTATGTAATGGATGCGATGCGATGACTGATTTCTGCGAAATTACCATAGTTGATATTTCTGATTAATTAAATAAGTGAGTGAATCTATATAGTATATCTAAAATGTCTCTCCGAAATATTCATTATAACATTTAAATTACCATTAGTGCACAAAAATAGCCCAACATAAAAAAAATATCCTCAAACATCGAGAGTTTCATTTCAGTTCAACGCAATGCTCGCAAGCAACTGAGTGAGTGACATCCAATTAGTTGTTTACACATTTCACACAATAATGTCTGTCAGTCCCGCCGCCTAAGGCGCTTAGTGTCGGCAATAATACAGAACGGCAATTGCCACTCAACAAACGGCGGCTTTGAATCACGCAACGGCAGCATGCAACGTTCTCTGCTGTTTGCCATGCTTCAGCTAATTCTTTTGCTGTCACTTTGGCGACGATGCAGCCCACCCACAAACCGCCCACAAATTGAACATTGTGCCGCACATGTGTCGTCGTCGGCACTCGGAGGAATCAGACACAAACAGGCCACAAACAGACACACATGTGTCGCAAATGCGCATCAATTCCATAGCTGTGCAATATTCTGCATTCGAGCACATCGGAACGATTTGCCTACCCATTTGTTCATATCAATTCCAATCAATATGGCTTATTGGCGCTAGCAGCACGCTGTCTCACCGAGACATAACCACAGAGACAAACTGGAGGCATATGGTTGCCGTGGTGCCCCATCTGACTTGATTAGCAATCAAAGGACACAAGATAGAAATCTAGTTCGCATTGGAGGGAATGCTGCAAACTGATTAGAGTAACCGCAAACACATTCAATATGCCACAACACACATGTGTCTCTCGGAATCGAAGGAACACATGCTGTGTGCTGCATCGTGTGCATATAATGCGCTTCTCTGTGTTCCCGAATTTGGTGCGCAAATTCATATCAAACCGTGTGTCTCGATTCGATTCGTCCGAATTAATCGATTCACCTGGCGGGGTTTCGTCGTTCGTTCGTTCGTCTTGATGTGATTTCTCTGGCGCAGTAGCAGCACGTTCTTCTCGTTTGATTTGACCGCGGCAGAGTCTGTGGTGCTGGAATTGTTTTTCGTCTGAAGATCATGTGTGCCCCCCGGTTTGGACATCTTATCCGGTTGTGCAGTTGGCAGCAAAGACAAGATACACTTCGACCACACATCGAAGATACAGAATCCAGAGACGTGTGCGAAATTGCTTTCGACGTGTGCGGTTTGGTTGACTTATAGTACCGCATTGCGACTTTTGCAATGTGTAGAAGCGCACGGTCGTGTTGTTTATCTACAGTCGGTCAAAAAAGTCAGGAGACGATTTGTTTACTGAACCCCAAACGGTGTTTCTGGGCAGTCTGGATACATATTTGATACGATTGTTTTTCGTCAATTGTGGAGAATTTATCTGTCTATACAATGTGAAAAGTAGATTTCCCATAGGCCTAATAACAAAGCCACTAGAGCCAAAAATGTGAATAATATACACCATTCTA
>JANTBZ010043948.1:0-11813 GCA_024741255.1 Exechia fusca
AGTATACACACATTGCTCTAAGTCACTCCAATGAGAAGTTGTAGCCTTTCGAATAATATATTTGTCTCCATACACAATTTCCATTTGTTTCAATGGAATGACTTAGAGCAATAGTTGAAAAATCAATCGAAAGATAATGAAATTGTGAAGGAATCCTTTTCATTGAAAACATTTTCTACCAATGTCTTTATGGTTATTCGTTCGACAATTTCTCCATATACATATGAACGGAGAGGTCTTTCTTAGGACGTACTCAGTCACAGGCAAGACTTTTATTCAACGCATTATGTCATGTCACAAGATGCACGCGTTGGGACACATTTGAACCATATGTTTGCGGTGCTCGCACACATGATCATTTTAATGTGCGCAAAACTTGTGCTAGCTCGATTATTTTCGAATGAAATGGAAAAAATATATTTTTAAAACAAATTCAGTATATATTTCCTGGTTATGAATCTCGAATTGTTCATATCATCCGCCAAAGGTAGCAATTGCAAAAATCCTGACACACGTATTTTAGGTCTACTTTCACGTGTGAAAACCGCGATTCGAATGTGTGCATATTTCTGGTCGTTTCCCTTTAGGGTATATTAAAACCCTTAAGGTGGAAGGTTTTTTTGAACGGGGGATGAGAGTTAACAAACAGAAACATGCATACATTGCGATGCTAGCTCGCACGGGCAATTAATTGTACCATCTCAGCGCGCCCGCAACAGATTGCTAACAGATATACCGATTTCCTAACAATACCCGTCCGAAGTGCGCGTGCGACCGATATAATTTCGCCCGAATCCCATCTCCCATCGCACAAACACATACACCCATAGTTTTGTATGTTTTTAACAACACAATCGATGATCTCTCGTTCGGTCCTCGCCGATATCGTAACAATACGGCCTACATCGAAACCGCACGCACGCAGACACACACACACACACGTACACACACATGTAATCGCGCCCATGCCCGTGCATGCATGCGTGCGTGAGCGAGTGTGCGGCGTGCAAAACGAAACAACACACACGCACGCAGGCGATGTTAATCGCGTCCGAGGTTATCGATACTTTATCCACAATAAAACGCACACGTAGAAGCGCAGGGACGCGCATGCTCACCCATTCGCTTTGTTCTCATCTTAAATTACCATCGCAGCGCGATGATCGTCGAACGCCCGCGCTCACACGCACACACTCACCGGTGTTGCGGTGACGCCGACGCCGGTGATTGACAATGATAATAATAATGCGCACGGTTGCCGGCTGCCATCGCGCGCAGCAGTTTATCACCGACGAGCGACGAGTCGACCCCAAAAATCCACTACACTCGCCTAATGTGTATAATTAAACTCGAGTGTATCGCGGCCGGCGACATTCGATATATGCTTATATGGGCGCGCTTGCATTCACATGCACACACACACGCACACACACGCACACACAATGGCGCTAGAGCCGGTTGTCGCCAAACCCTAGCAGCATATTATCTACCTATGCGATATACCCATATTCTTGCGCTTTGTGCTCCGCGCCGCCGCGGTTCTGGTCGATTAAATCGATTTCCAAACAACAAATGCGCTTGCGCATGCTTGCACAGCACAGCGCACCCCCGCCCGCAACTCGCCGCCGCATGGCGACATCAAACTCCAACGCGATTTTATGCACACATCTCACACACTAACATACGCAGTGGCGTAGCCTGGATTTTCAGCTGGGGAGTGTTATGGAATTTTGTATGTGAATGTGCTTCCTTCCATAATAATCATAAATCATGCACTAATCACATGAGTACTCCATAGTACTTTTCAATCGTAAATTATACGAAGGGCATCCAAAAGATTGAAGATCGCTATGTTCATATACATTGGTTATTTAAAAAATATATCAAAAATATATGTTTTACTTCACAACGATTCGAATTTCCAGTCCCACTGTTAGATTACCGATTGATATCGATATGGTTGAATTAGCAGGGCATACATTTGGATTCATTGATCAATTAATTACAAATAAAAACACCTAGAACCCTAAAACAATATATTTGTCTAGATTTAGTCTATACACCAAATATATTGTTACGCTACTGAGCGCACCGCAGCGATATCATAGCAAAGTATACACACATACATTAATGGGATTGCTTCTGCTCGACGCGCAAGCGCACCGAAAATATTGATGTCGTTGGCCGCCGCCGCCGCAGCCGCCTACGCACTTTATAGTCGAACATAATTATTGCGGCACATGCTCGCTACCTACAGTCCAGCTACAAACATGCGGTGCAATGGACACGAACGAGCACGCATTTGGCCTCGGACGAAATCTCTGCAGCACGGCAGCAGCAGCAGCAGCCGCAGCACAAGGTGTTCGATGGACGGTGTTGTGTCGGCGGCACCGAACCGGGGAGAACAAAGGTGTGTATGTGCGGGTGTGTGCGTGCGTGTGTATCGAGCGCACATCATCATCATCATCAACGCTGGCGCTGTGCGACTGCATCGACCCATTTGATGGCAATAAATGTGTGGGCGACAATGTACTCGATTTGCGCTATTGTCTGGGCCGCGATCGAGCGCACGTTTGCTGCGGAATAAATGGGACGATAGTGCGCGCACGTGCACACACATGCACGCGTGCGCAAGCGCAGGTAATTGTCAGTGGTATGCTGGGTGCGTGGTTGCACACGTTAGTACTACATGGACTGAGAAGTTCCAGAATAAACTATAAAGGAACAACATTTCTGATTAAAACTAAATTTACTATTCATTATAGTAATCTTTCAGCCAGCCATAACAAACCTTACGACCGAACTGTTCTTATTGTGGAAGTAATTGCCTTTATTGTAACTCGCGGTTCAACATATCCTTACACATAGAGAAGAAGGAATTTAAGATCTAGGTAGAAGGGCCGCTGGAGCCAAAATATATCTTGAGACATTTTTATCTGGGACCTGCCCTAGTCTAAATAAAATTTGGCATTTTTTAAAACCATTCTGTACCGACCATTTGAGCACCGCAGACGATGCGTGCAGTGGACGCCTATATTCGGTTGTTCTCGACTATAAGTCTACGGAATAATTTAGGAATTTGGAAAAAATTGAACCTAGAGATTGCTGATATCCTAAAGTTATATGTTGCTGCAAACTGTTGCTCTGCCCGGCCCGGTCCGTAAGATTGCAGAATATATTAGACGAAGACGTTTCACAAACGTTATAGATTTATTCTCACTAAACAATACGACATTACGACGACATATAACCGACTAGAACATAATATGACAAATATTTGTACTTACAGGGTGACCAGAAATAACCCGGACAAGCGTTTTGTAGCGTAGCTCCTTCAATTTAACGAATAATAACAATATCTAAAATTATAAACTTCAATTCAACCATTGGATTTTCGAATATCTAGTCGGTTCCGTAGTGGCTTCCTTGAGAGGCGATGTACAGCCCTAAACGCTCTGCGAAAATTAGTGCGAAATGCCGCTCCCTTTTTGCGATAAACGTCCCCTCCTGTCGCAACGATTGCATCAAGGCCTCCAACATTTTGTATGTCTTTGTACATGCCCTTGACCGTCAAATTGATCACACACTGTAATCATTTTCGCCTCGTGGGCCGGCGCTGAGTCCTGTTGGAATGTCTGGAATGCGTCGCCAAAGTGCTGATGGGCCCACGGAAGCATGGTGCCCTGAAGAAGGTCTGGTCGATTCTTCTTGGTTGAATTTGAGACCCTTTTCCACGGAAACAAGGCATTTTTTGACGTTGTCGCCAATCCAGCCATAACTGTGACGGACTGCGGGTTTTGACGATTTTTAATGACTGCATAGTTGCTGGGATGTCCAGTGCACATGTTCCGGTCGTTTTATGATTGTGCCCTTGTTCAACATTGAGCATTTTCTCGTCTTTGAATGAAATACACTCAAATTTCGGAGCAGTGGCACAGACATTTAATTTTTATTTCTATGAGGCCTCATTCGCTTGTTTTCAAAAGTAAGGCGCTGAAATTTGTTTCGGCTTGTATGCCTTGATTATATGTTCACAAATTTGGATTTTCCGCTCCGATTCTCGATTCCTTCCGATCTCACGAGCTATCTCAAATTGTCATTTTACACTGAAATACACTAAATAAGTTCCATTTTAGCATTTCATTTTTTCGCCATCGTACCAAACGATCAAGGACCGCTTCTAAATGAGTTTTGACGAAATGTTAAATATATACAATCAGAGAATACATCAAAGCCAATCAAACAAGTGCTGCGATAAGTAACCACCTTGGCAGGCTGTCCCAAATATCGACCGGGTTATTTCTGGTCACAACATCATGCATAAACAAATATTTATATGCTTTATGTTGTAGGACCGCTGATCGAGCTATCGAGCTGAAATAAAACTATGTAAAGGATTTCAAAAAATGGTAATAACAAATGTTGTTCCTTCATAGTTTATCCAGGTACTTCTCAGCCCATGTAGTATATCTCCGATTCGGTCGACGTCGTCGTCGTAGTTCATGTACATTGTACAATGTGTCTATACACACAGGCTCGTTTGTACATAGACTACAGGACTTCATAAATTATCTGGCCTGTATCTGCCTCTAGTGTGTGTTTGTTTGTTGTGACATAATGCACTAAACTCTTCGCTATGTACCCGCACACACCAACTGGACGCACACATCTGTGCGTGAATTGTGCTGTCTGATGATCGGTTTGAGTGCGCGTGCGCGCGAGATTCAATGCAACTCAATTCACACATAACAATGGGGGGCGAGCGAATGCGATGTATAGTATAATCGTTACCTCTCTGGATAATACGCAATTAAATGGCGGTTAACTGGCAGCTTTCGCAACATTTGATACACTCGCACACAAGCAGTATCATGCTCAATGCTCACACGCACGTGTCATCCTCCAGCAGCGGCGGAATGCATGATATGATAATTGCGTCTGCGGCCACTACTGTTTAGCAGTGCATCGCATGCAGATTTGTTTGTTATTTTTCGATGCAACATCAAACATATGCCGGCTACGACGCTCATCAAAAGCCTAATTGAACCGTATCAATAATGTCGGCCACTGTCGGCCGTCACACAATCGAGCCGCGTCTGCACAAACAGATGGGCACTAGAAGTAGCACCAGTGCCGTCTTTCCGAATCATATGCTCCGTTTTATCTATTGAAATGTTAAATGTTGATGACCATCATGATATGCATATATAATTTAAAATAAGTGGCGTAGTCAGGATTTTCGGCTGGTGGTTGTTATGAAATGTCCGTCGTGAAAGAACATTCCTTCAATCTAATCATAGAGCACTTTGAATCGTATTTTCAATACGAAATCAAAGAGTTCAAAATTATGGGACAAAATACGACGCTTTCGTCGATGCCTGCAATGCATTTTCAATGGGAACACAATTCCAGAACATAAATCCCAATTTCATCAGAAACCGTTTTAAGGATTCAGATAAAAATGAAAAATGTGCTGCCCGAATGGCCGAGTTTTTTTCGATATTGAAATCGACAGCATTTTAGGAACTTTTGACTATTTATTTGGAACAAAACATTGGACAAAATCGATTTTTCTAGATGCTTAGTTCACTTTTGTAGTTTTTTAGAAGAAATACACATTTTTAAATGTAAACGTGTCTATATAATCGTTGCAACGTATATAAGGAAGAGAGCACCGCAGGGCGAACAAATTCGGATTCCTTGACCTATAAGTCTACAATCTTAAAATAAAATCACCCCTAATCCTATCAACTATTCTAGATTTAGAACATTACTTTACATTTGTTCCAGGCTTTAGGGGGTCTTGAAAACGTCACTGTCTCAAATAAGAACATTTGAGTGCACCAGCAAGACCCTTACGACGGCCCCGAAATTACATTTCATCGACAAAATTGGCGGTGGCACCAGCGACTGAAAGCCTATTGTATTCGAATGTATGTAACGACGCAGCTTCAATGATGTTGATGCGCCTATAGAGAATATTCAATGTGTGTGTGTGTGTATGTAATGTATGTCTTAGTTTGCTTCGATCCCATTTGTGGCCACCCACCGAGCGCGCGCGCGATCAACGCGCGCGTGCACGCCGCAAATCATCCCGATCTTAATGAAGACATAGTCGTGTTCGTATATTCGCCCGTCGTCGTCGATGATGGCACAACGAATATCGAGTGCGGCTGCCTCGCCGCGCATTTGCGACTTGCAATGGGCGCAAGATGATCATGTAACCACCAAGCGCCAGAGTGAACCGCCAGCCAGGCAGTCAGTTCAGTGCCGCCAGTTGGCGCAACTTTAGGAAATTGGACGTATTCGTTGGCGTCGTGATCGCTCCACTATATAGTGCAAGTATGCTGTCTGGTCTTGGCTGAACCGTAGGTGATGATTTGAGCTGCAATGCATGCACTTCGCCGCATGTTTGTGTGGCTGCCAGTGGCTGCCAATGGCTGCAAGCACTGTGCTCTGGTCGCCTGCGTTCGCGCACCAATATGCTAAATTGGTTTCGTCGTTCGCTCGTGATGCTGGCAGCCGCCGGTGGTGGCACTCATCCTTATTTATATCACTTGAGCAGCGACTTGCTTGGTCGCCGTCAGCCGAGGCGCGATCGCGGAATGAATGTTAAATGTACAAATAATGGTTACGTCTGAGCGCGAGCTCGAACGCTCGTCTTGCTCGCGTGCGCGCGCACGCTGTCGGATAATGATGGGATCATCAATAATATTTATTGTTCAGCAGCAGCAGCAGCAGCAGCAGCGAGCAGAGCGTTCTTGTGAACCGCGTGCTCGGTCGTCGGCTGGGGTGGTCCAAACGACGACGGGCTCTCTTTCACTCGGCCGTGTCTGCGCGCGAGCTTCGCTGACGTGCGGTGGTGAACGGTCAAATCGCTTACAGACGGTATATTATGTGATGATTGGTTATAAAATCGGGCGGCACTGCAGCGTGCATACCTCTGCACGCGCGCGCGCATCGGCAGATTATTGATTTCAGTCTCAAATTGGATTACGACAACGGCGGCGGCGGCGATGACGGCGCCAGGCGAGAGCAGAAGCACGCCAGCGAGCAGCAGAGATGTTAATGTTGAAAATAACATAATTGGCGCTTCAAACACGTAGAAAATGGCAGTCACTGTTATTTTCTACGCTTAACTAATATTCTAATTAGCTTTGTTCGTCGGTTTACTATGATCTTGAATACTCCCCTCCAGTGCCGTAGCCAGAATTTTCGTCTGGTAGTGTTATGAAATGTTCGACGTGAGAACACCTTCCTTCCTTCTATACTTTCAAATTTGTTTCCAACTCGAATTAGTATGAAAAGCATTATGCGTTGAATTACGATGCTTCAATCGATGCTTGCAATGCATTTTTAAGAATTCTGATCGTATGCATTCACCTTGATGCTCCGAATTGTCAAGCAACATAACGAACAAAATATTTACATTGTTACCAATAACGTCAATACACATGCACCTCGATATAACGATCTTTATAATTGTTTGACAGTTCGCATCATCGAGAGACGTGTAGATGTGTAGTCGTTTTTCCGTATACTAGAACATTATTATACAGAAAGACAGCCCCGCATAGAAAACAATATTCAATTCATTGACTGATGAAAACTACAATTTTATAATAAAAATAAGAATCCTCAATAATATTATTCTAAAATAGTACCTATTCTATCTAGTTTCAAAACATCGCAATGTTATCTTTCCAGGATGTGGGACCAAACTTCTACACTTTCACATTTTCTACATCATTCACTACATTTTGTTGGCCTGTTCTATCAAAATGATTTTCTCTACATATATGTATTTTACCAT
This sequence comes from Exechia fusca, assembly GCA_024741255.1. NCBI lineage: Eukaryota > Metazoa > Arthropoda > Insecta > Diptera > Mycetophilidae > Exechia > Exechia fusca. The sequence goes on from JANTBZ010043948.1 coordinate 7,814, forward strand.
CTCTGGACAACACGTAATACATATTTGTAACAAATAGCTGTAGACCTGTGGACTGTGTTTGATTTCGGAATGAATATTGAGGCGGCGGCGGCGGCGGCGCAAGCACAAGGAAATGAATCAATCCCCGAGTCCAGCGGAGACAAGTCCTGCCAATCGGCGTGTCCAATCGAACGCGCAGCACTGTGGCGGTGGTCCCCGTCGGCAGCGGTGGCGGCGGATGGAAATTCTCACATGGCGGCTGAGTGAGGGATATGCGATGACAATAAGTTATGACGACATTGCTCACTGTCATCGCAGCCGCCGTCAGACGATCGACGGCGGCTCTCACGTCGCTTACACGCTTCGACGGCGGAAAACTGATAAGTTACAGATGATAAATGTCACGGATTTGTTGTTTGGCGGAGTCACTGTGTTGCAGACCTCCCAAATCGCTTTTGAGGCCCGAGCAATCACTGGCGCCTGGGCAAAGTTATTCAAACAAACGCGACATCGGAACATATAATGGCCATTTTATTTCTAATGAACTAATTGGATAAAATGTATAATTTGATTGGTTTATGTTTATTATAATTTTCGATCGACATTAATGTGATTTTTCAGCCAGATTGTTGGACCCTTTAGTGTCACAGCATGCCATAGTAATCTCGGTGAGGTAAAGTCGTTGATACATTTTGAACGACGTTATTTTGCGTGCTGCCGTGTGGTGCAGTTCAGTCTAGTCTATAGTAGAGATTATGTTCAAGTTTGCGCACAAAATACTGGGTCATTTTCACTATTCGATCAAATCCAAACCAATTAGAAGAATCAAGTTTACCTAAATTGCGGTTGAACACTGTAATATGATTTCAATGAGGATTTTGAATTCATACATCTGAAAAATACGAAGAATCATAAATGTTTTTCAACAATTGATCATGTATGCTTTCAAGTCGCGGTATCCTAATTATTGCTATATGTATGTCCGCACGCAAAGTGATATAAATGACTTGGCCTATCGTTTGCCACTATAATGAGCCTTCGCTGGTTATTGCGATAGGTTTGCCGCTAGTTTGTGCCGACGATAAATCAATGCGCTCGATGAGTGGCTGGCGATTGACTGGCTTAGTCTTGTCTTCCGTGGCGACGTCGTCTTGCTCGATATTGAACACCTCGCAGCCGCAGCAGCCACTACTTCAGCTCAAGTGCGCCGTGTCGCTAGCGCGCAGTATTATTAATATCGCATGCGAAACGAGCGAGAATTGCGAACGCAGATCATCAAATTTGCGCGGCACAGATCAAACACGCGTCTGCTGCCATCGGGGCGAATGGCGAACGGCGAACGGCACAAAATATATTAAACGGCGGCTTCACTCCGCCGCTCTAAGCGCCACGTAATTCGAGTCCGATTGTGTCGGGCGGCCGAGAAAAATTGCAGCATGCATTATACACAACACGCGCGCGCATTCGTGTTCGCCGCGCACAAACAAAAAGTGCACGCACGCAGCTCAACACACAAAACGAACGCGACGATCGCAACCAGCCAACTAACCGCCGATCAGGAGATTAACTTGCGCGAATAAAATCGGTTCTTTATAATGTGTGCGCTTGTAGTATGTTGTATGAGACGCCGTCGCCGCCTGCTCAAGTGAAAACTGGAATTTATGAATATAATTAACGCCGATTAATTATGAGAAGTAGCAGTGGTAAGAGAGAAATGGCGGCAACATCAAACGGTGATGTGGCACAGAGGCGCGTCACATCAATTGTTCATCGGACGACGACGACGACGGACTGCGATGATGATGAGCAGATCGTCACCGGATATCGTTTGAATGGACGCTCGCTCATCGCACAATCCGTGACACCGTGTTCGGGGTCGTCGAGAGGGAGCGACCGCGCGTTGAATAGACACGACCGACGGCGGTCAGCGACCAGCGAGTGATATGTCGTATATATCATAGCTTGGCGTCGCGCATATGCAAAACTGACGCCGGTCAGCATTGATATCCGCGAACGTGCAGTAGAGTAGATGGTCCTGAAATCGGTCACTTTTCGGGAAACACCCGTTCAGGTGGTATTTCACAATCGATGTTAAAAAAATAAAACATAAACAAATGTCAGTTATCTAATTTCCCTCCCGACATTCTGTCGATACAAAAGCTAACTGCATCCCTAATCTCTGTCGCCGTAGGGGGTTTTCAAGTTACCCTTAACTTACACATACCATGTTGATCTCATAACACGCACACAGGTACAGGATCAGAAATGATCTCAATTTTATACGTTATCTACAGTCCTGAGCTGGGTACACGAAGAAGTGTCTTGTTCCAGAAAACCCAAATATTCTTTATAGTTTCATTAGTTTATGTATCCATACTATGTATGTATAATGTTGAAAAAAAACTATTTTTAGAAAAAAAGGACCCGTTTTTCGAAAGCCACTTTTTAAATTTTGTAGAACATAGTTTTTTGTGTATCAATCGATCTTTGGAAGTTATCATTGTTCTAGTCGATAAATAATATATTAAATAATGTAGGACTCGTGTATGCCGCGCGCGATGGGTCCGATTGCAGAGGCATTTGAAGTATCTTGATGAAAAATAACATTACAAAATATATAAAATTATATTCATGTTGGGCGTTAAATTTCACGATAGATGCGACTGAGAATTATTTTTCTACTGTTGTTATGCAATGTTATTTCGAGTCGAAAAATAAAATTAATGTGAACGGAATTGCTAATTTTACAAAATCTGCAATTTCTTTTAAAATGGCGGAGCTCTGAAATCTGGTTTTAGAGTAATTGCGTAAATCGATAATATTAACCCATGTTCCAAAGAGCATCAAAATCGGTCCATTACTTCTATATTTATTGACGCTTTTTACATTTAACGAGTGTCCGATTCAAGCTGCATCTACTCTACATGTGCTCTACTCGACGCAGCAACCACCAAGCACCGAAAACCGCCGCGACCCGATCTCGCCCGACGTGCCCGCCGTGCACACGCACGCCAATGAATGGCGCCTATTGTGCCACTTCTTCGCCAGCGCCACAGACACCGACACGACCGACGACACGAAGCAGCAGAGAGCAAAAAAAAACACACGAAATGCATGCAAGCGCTCGTGGAATCCATGCGTGGAATGCGCATCGCCGCCGCCGTACACGGCGGAACCGTCACAAGCGCCGCCGCCGCCACACGTCGTCGTCGTATGCATTGCATGTCATCAGCGTGTATTATACGCGCGAGTTGCTCGCCGCTGCCGCCGCACGTTTGCGTCGCTTTTATGCCGTGTGCCGTGTTCAAACGCGCGTGTGTTTGCGTATGCGAGCGTGAACAATTAACGTGTGGCCGTGGTGTGTTGGCTGGTGGCGGATATTCCTTTGAGGGTCGCCGCGCGCGTCGAGCGCCGAAAATTGAAATGCTCCACAGTATGTCATCGACGATGCTGCACAACGATGCTCGACGTGCTGATGGATTACCGGATAAACGGTGAACGATATCGACGATGAGGCGGCTGCGACACGACGCCAACACGCCGCCATGTCACGCGGCTCGGCTGCGCGTTAATCTTCGCCCAGGGTGCTGTGATTTGCGCGCGCGCCCCGTTCCCGCATGCAAACTCACACGGGTGCTTTGCGAGCCACCGCCACAGCCGCCGCTGCTGACGACGATGTGCACGCACAAAACAAACGCCCGCCAGTGCACGACGATGCTCGAGTGCGCGAGTCGCAAGCGCCCCAGCCAGCCAGCCAGCATCGGCAGGAGCGCATGGCGCTGGCGTGCACATAAAACGCACCAATTAAAGTGCGCCTTGTTTATGTTGCGTGTCCGAATTTATGTGGTTTAATATAGCGTGCACAGACGGGTGTGTGTGAGTGTTTGTATGAGGGTACACCGTGCGTCACAGCAAGTATTATTATATTATCTACAGTTTCAGCAAGCCGTATAGCAAAGTGGTAACACAGTGCGACTACGGTGCGGGAGGTCCAGGGTTCGAAACCAGCCGAAGCACATTC
>JANTBZ010043969.1:0-29517 GCA_024741255.1 Exechia fusca
AGTTTGTGTGTGCATACTAGGATCATTCCATTTAGATTGCAAACTTTTTATAGTAGGCTATAGTTCATTGTAGAGTCAATCTACAAAATATTGGACAATGGTTTTGACATCTTGGAACAATATGCAATCGATATAATTGTCAATATCCGCATCAAGATCCTTTAATTTGTTCATGGAAGCAATCATGTTCGGTGTCTGAAAACTATGTTGTGCGGACATTTGCATTACATATATCGTCTGTCTGGGACTGACTTTAATCGGGATAAAATATAATTCACTTCTGTTGTGTTGATAATGTCGTTCCACGACAGAATTTTGAAGAGTTTCAACCGAAAAAATCAGGTGCCCGCAATTTAATTGAACATAGAAAAGTAAGACACGCGTTATAGGGCCTCTGGTGATAATTATGAATGAGGGTTTTAAGCAACGTACATTACTCATCAATAGCCTCATTTCATCGAAAGAACAATTGGGTTTATAAGCCTCTCCTTTTGCTAGCACCGCTTAGACTATCAAATCAATCGAATATGATTTGCCAAGTAGAGACGTGTATCTAGTGATTAGCGATACTTTGACCTCATAATATTGTAACATTCGCCGGATTTGTGTGTGTTTTGATTCTCCCCAACATTTTGCAATCTCAAGCGTATAATCCTAGTACACTCGCGAGTCGCCGAAGCTGGTTTGCGAAAAGGTGATCGAATCGACGTGCGCGCGTGATTCGTGTTCGACACACCGACCGTCGAGATCGCGCCGAGAACGGCTCGCTAAAAAAATGTTTGCCGTTCCAGCGCATACACGCGCACGTCGCAATTGCATAGCGGATTTACATGCACATACACACCAACACTCGTCGTAGCAGCACTCTACGCTGTCGAGCATTTTGAATGCGCTATGTGCTGTATGGCTGGTATGGTATACGTTACTGCTCACAAAAAGCCATACACACGCAACCAGCCGAGTATTATGTGTGTGAATATGTGCGCTTGTACTATAGCACTAGAAACATTGCACGCGATGCACGCGGCAGCGCGACGACGAGGCGGCATGCACAAGCGTCGTCGTCGTCGGGCGTGCTCGTCGTATATAAAATCCACCATTAGATACATTTATAAAGTGCGCGCACCGAGCACGACGGCGGCGGCGACTCGGTGCACATAGACGCGAGTAAATAGCACAAAGTTGAATAGACCAGCCAAGGACGATATATACACGCGATAGAGCTATACTATACCCATACTAGAGTAGTGGTATAATGTTTGTGCGAGTGCTTGCAGATATTACATGCGCTTTTTATATACCCACGACTGGCACTTACCAACACGCACACACACACACACACTAGGCCGAGAGTGGAGTTGTTGTTCTATTCGCGAGTGCAGCGGCTCGAATGTGCATACATATACAGTACATATTGCGAATAGGTATGAAACTGGCGGCTCTATGCGCATGGCAATGCATTGTGCCCGCGTGGTGTGGCAGATGAGAGGCGGCTGGCGGTGCTCGGCTCGGGCCAAATGCATTTTCAGAATATGCATGCTTGCGCACCAGCGCACCAGCTCATACAAAACGCTCCGGCACACACAGCAGCAGCAGCTATGCTCTGCTGAATGGATTGGATGCGTTCGTTCGTTCATTTGCGTGTGTGGGCGTGCGGGCGAGCGGGCAAACACAATCGGGCCGATGGCGGGCGGGCGGCGGCGACACGACAGCGACGCGCTGGCGACAATAACGCGACGCTCTGTTTTATGTGCTATTCGGCGGATATAATCGGTCGCACGTCTAATGCGCAACATAAATGTGTTCGCCAAAGTCGCCACGAGAGTGCGTGTGCGACGTGTGCATATTCGAGTGCATGTTTTGCGCCAACAAGCTCTCCGCTGGCTGGCACACTCGGGCGCAATATTACAATCCAGTTTTTTCCGATATAATGCGAGTCCGTCATTATTAGAATATTTCAGCATCATCGCCAATATGCTGCTACTGTGCAAGAATACGTTTTATGCAGGCAGGCCGGTTTGTGAACCAACGGAACGGAAACCGAGCGTGTACCGGTGGGATTCATTCGCCGTTCTGCAGCGAACTGGACTCATTTGGTATCACGTGTGTTGTAATGTGGAAATACGTTAGATCCAGTAGTACTAAAATGTGCAATTGTACATAAACCGACAAATAACGAACGCACAACGCAGCGCTGGCTGGCAAATTAGCATATGATTTGTGGCACACTGAACTGAGTGACGGTGACAAACAGTAAGTCGGCACCGCAAAGAAACTCATTCCGCTGAATATAATGCGGCTAATAATATACTCTCGTCATCCGTGCGAAGTGCGAATCCAACGTGCGAAAATTCATCAGCATACTGTATATATCACTCTAGACATGCCCGGTATTTTTAGATAATTTCGAGTGTCGTGTACACTTTTTTCCACTTCGACTTCGTGCCCCATTGCATAGCGACTGCGCGTACAATCAACACACAACATTACACCCGCCGGTCCGTGACGGTCGCGTCGTTGCGCACATGTCGCCGGTTCGAAAAATGGTCTCGCAAGATGAGAGCATGGAGCACGAGCACGCCTTCTTGATATCATGTACGGTACATATAGTACATGCATACATGCGCATGTAGTTCATTACGTGCAAGTGACGCAAACTAAAAATACTCGTCGAACATCGCCCATCCACATCCATATCTGTACAAAAATGCCGTGCCATTGCCATGGCGGCGGCGGCGGCTGCAATGGCGTAATACCGCCGCATCGCACTGCCGTTTATGGTCAGTGAATGGTGGCCAGTGGTCAGTGTACGAGGCGAGGCACCCTATCGCGCGGTATCGTGGTTTCACGCGTGCGCATATACAAGGTGGCGCATAATCCGTAACCCTATTTCAAAACGCAATAAAATTCGCAAAAGACCGTTCATTTCAATTGTGTTTTCACATTTGTAAAGTGGAATGATTTAAGTTTTATGTCACACCAAGCATAGGTCGCTTATCTTCATAGCCCTTCATGTCGCTCGATAATTAGTAAAAATTCCTGAAACTATTCATACGGACAAATCAACATGAATTTCATAAGGACCGTTTCGAAGGTAACTAGGCTGATATCTTTTTCCCGTTTAGATGTACAAACACTTACATTCTTCAACTACATAAATGTGGAAACATAATCAAAATAGAATGCCGTTTGTGGAAGTTATTGGTCATCAAAATAAATTCACGAATTATTCGCCACCCTGTACCAAGCGTCGTAGCAGAGCACATATAGTATTCACCTTTAATCGATCCGCTCGACGATCCGCTGGACGCGCCCGACGAGTTGGGCGCTTGTGCGTTGCTCGACGTCGTCTGGACGTTCGTCTGCACCGGCGATATGTTGTGTGGCTCCAATTTTGACGTCACCGAACTCCACATGTCAAACATTCTGGACGTGTACATTCTGACGCGGACGCAGACCGCGGCGACGATGTCGACGTCGATGCAGGCCACACGCGACCACCGGTGCGGCTGTTGTGTTGTGGCCACTGCCACCAGCCGCACAAATTTGGCCGCTAGCGCGGAACACCGGCACAGCCAGAGCCACTGTCGTGGTTTTGGTACAGATCGGTTCGGTAGCTTTGGTTGGTTCTTCGTTCGGTGAGCAGCAGCGAGCGCTGATGCTGCGATTGACGTTCGCTTTGCGGCAGCTGACCGCGGCGCGGACTGGACGAACGGACGCGACGGCGGAGGCGGCGGCGTTGTCGTCGTCAATGCACACCAAACCAAACGAAAATAACGAAAATATACGCGCTGCGCGAGACGGACAACTCATCGGTCGTGAGTTGTCGTCGGTCACTTGATGGTGTCCCAAATCGGCGGGGACAACATGTTTGTAGCGTCGGAGTGTGTGTGTGTGTTCTGTAATTACTTTGGATAGTGGACACTATTCGGCACTTGGAGCTCAACTGTCGTCACGGCAATCGGTTTTCAGTTTGAAAGATTTCCTGAGAGGCGCGAGAATTGTAGAACTTTTGTGTCAACACCTGACTGGCGAAAATAAATTTCGCGTGTATTCTCTTACGCACGCTCGCAAACACACACACAGTTACACTCTACAGCATATATTCCTCCTCCTCCTTCCGACGACGACGAGCACAAGACACCCGAAAAAACCAGTCTCTTCGCCACAGGACGACTGGTTATACGAGTGCGCGCGTGTATTTTGATTTTCGGGTAGGTATGCTCGTCGTGCGCAGCAGCACAATTCGGAATCGAGACATGTGTGCTGTAAGCGTCGCACAGTTTGTAAGTGCTCGCATCTTGCATCTCTCTGCTGGGCTACGGGCAGAGTCGTACAGAGGCCAGCGCGCAGACCAAGTGTACGTACACGTCCGCACACGCGCGCACGCTTCATTAACGGTGAACGTGGCGCGGGATTTTTTAATACATTTTCGTACGCGACTGCGTTATTACGACAGTTTGGCAGGCGGCGGCGAACAACAAGAAAGTACTCGCACACACACGCACACATTACCAAAAAAATAAAACTCGTCACGAAATATTCATTCGCTGCTGCTGCTCTCAACGCACAGACACACGCTCACATGTAAACATAAACACGCACACAGACGATGACGCTATACAGATTTGGCTGATTTGGCCAGTTGTGATGTCGCGGTCGTCGTCTGTTCATTCGTTAAAGTTTCTTTTACAGTTGTATCTGCGCTCGCTTGGCGGATCGCGAGCCCCACTCGAGTGGTCGTGGTCGTGGTCGCAGCGCACCGTCGTCGTGAATGCGCAACGCGATTACATAAGAAACACTCGTGCGCGAGTTTGATGTGGATTTTTTTTCGTCAGTGTGTTGGTATTGTTGATCCGCGGCGTGTAAGTTGGATTCGGCGATTGTTACTAAACGCGTTTTTTTGGCTGGCTGGCTGGCTGTGTCGTTAGAGGAGAGTGTACAGCGACGCGACGCGACACGTACACGAATATACGGTGTCCGGGTATGTGAATGGAAGGTCTATGTACTTTCTTGGAGTACGATGTCGGTACGTTTGGCAATATAATTAGAGAAAACCGCTATGTGAGCGGTGCGGTGTCGTGGTCGCGCAATAAATGTATGTACAGCTAGGTTCACACACACGTTTGCCGCCGCCCCGACTCGGTTTTGAATTCGCCGCATAGTCACTGCCAAATATGTGCCCGAAATGTTGCGCGATCAAGCGATACAAAAAATCACCACACTTTCTGATCTCGAGTATCCGATAAAATTCACGCACACACACGCACTCGATTCACAGTTCCGTTGATATGCGCACTTGGTTTTAGCTATCATTATTCAATCTAACGAACTTTCGGATCGATGCTCCCCGTCACAACGACGATTTTCGATAGAAATGCGCCGCCACCACGACGAACAGATGTTTTGGTGTTCCCGGAAAAGCATCCAATGCCCACGAGTTCAGAACGCGAACTAACCCAAACACACACACGAGCGAGCTCCATTCAATAACCGCAAGGACGGCATAGTACATTCATCCCTTGCGCGTTGCATTGCCCCCCACCCATACGTTGCACCCAACCACCACCATCACAACATACGTGTACATACGGCGCGCGCGTTTCTCTTTCGATGCGGACATGCGCAGTGGCAATGTTTTGACGCGCCCCGAGAAGCTTTGCGCAAAAGCCCGACTGCACTGCACTGCACTGTTTTGTATATTACGCGTGCGGTGTTTTATGTGTTCGATGCGGCCATATGAAGTGAATATATGTTGAATTGTATTCCTTCTATCGAATGCCGAAAATATAATCTAATCACTGCAACGCACCCAGAACGCACCGACGCCGACCGAATGCGATCCGCTCCAGTCAGAGACTGCGTGTGCGACTCACACACACAACATATCGGCGTGTTGGAAAATGCATTCGTGTATGCGTGCTTCAACCCATCCAGTCGTCGGCTGCACGCCGATGCACTCCGAAGCGTGCGGCAGCGGAGAACAGCGAGCGAAAGAAGAGCGAAGAACGGGGAAAAGGGGGCGAGCGGTCGGTTACGAGACGATGCCGTTATAAAGTCGAGTCTCCGTCGTCGCCGACTCGTTTTCTCGCCTCCGAAGACGACGTCGACGGTCGACGCCGACCGTATATAAGTTAGCAGGTATATGGGGCCTAGTCGAATAGCCTATTTATTTAGCGCGAGCGTCGTCGAGTACTTGGCCAGCAGTGTTTTTCTTTTGCACGCACGTAAGCACATAGAGTAAACCCGTCGTCATGCACGCACACTTCACACACATGTGCTGGTGCTGGTGCAGTTGCATGCACACTCGATCAATATAACCATCATCATCATCATCATCGTCATCATCAGTGGGGCTCTGGTGCCGCTAGTGCGAGTACATCTACAATATAACATACATAAAATGTACATATGCGCGTATGCTTTGAAAGTGCAGTCACGCGCAGACACGCACGCATAATTACACGCGAGCGCACGGGCGGCGGGTGGACGCGGCGGCGACGACGTGCCAGTCGCTGTTTGCGCGTGTACAACACGCACACTCACACACACACATTATCGTTGCATATGGGCATGATGATGCTATCTTGCTTGTGCTTGTGTGCATATGGTTTTTTTTCCTGTACACGCGGAGCTTTGGTTACATAATGCATCGAGTGTGCGTATGCACACTGACTCCAACTGGTGAACGCACAAGCACACACGTGAAGACAAACACAGATGTGCGACGATGAACTGGCGGCGTTCAAGCCGATTGATGCCGGGGCATCCAGCATCGAGGCATATTCTTTAGCTATGCGGGTATGCTGTCGCCGCGTTGTTGTTGGGTCGCGTTGGGCGTTAGAACTGTTGTTGGCGGACTGTTTGTGGGTTGCAGTATGTACTCTTACTGTACTGCGATGCACTGATGCACACCACTTTTGAAGCTAGCTTCGGCGGGCGCGCCGCTCGCTTGAAACTTGTAACGCTGCTGTGCGGAATGCACGCGAGTGCGTGTGTGCGTGGGGCTTGCGACATATGCGTGCGCGTTAGTGCATGTGTTAAAATATATACGTATTATACGCGTGCACTATGCGCCGGCGGCGACGGATGGATTTAGAATTGATTTGTTTTCACCGTGTGCGTGTATGCTGCGCGATGCACGCACGGATCACGCAGTTTGTGTGGGTGTGGGTGGGTAGTGCCAGCCAGCGAGCGATAGTTTTAGATTTTATTTAACGATTTCCATCTGCTTCCACAATAGGCAGACGATTTTAATGAGCGCAGCAGTAGTTATGGCCAAGTGTGAAATGTATTGATGGCTTGCGAGTTATGCTGACAGCTTTAATCGATTTGTGGTGTTCGATGGGCGTTGTTTGCCGTAGATCATGCAGACATATTTCAAAATATTATTCCATGTTTTCAGTGCAAGTCTTGGACATAGTACACGATCAAATAAAATTATATTTTATACACTCGCTTCGACGGCAGTGCGCCAAGATTCATGTAATGCTTCCCCCAATCGTACATTCGCGCAACGAACTACAATCACACAGTTGACGTGTTCGACGTGCCGACGTCGCCGTAATCCGTCTATGGGTGGGTGGGTCACTGCACTGCACTGTATCCTCAGTCCTCGTTCGTGTCAATTTGCCAGGCGCAACGTCCGTCTAATCGCACTCACTGTATGTGTGTGTGAGTGTGTTGAACCGCACATGGTTCCACTTCTTCGTTCGATGATTATAAACGCCGACGCATAAATAATCCGTTCAAAATGTACGTTAATAAATTATGCGTGCATAGAAATGGTGATTGTAAATGTATGAGTGTGTGTCTATGCTGCAGCTGTGGGGCGGTATGTACAACGCGCGCGATATATATAAATACAATTCGTTATATATAACCCGCGAATGTGTATGTATACGTCCACGCGACACACGCACTCAACACACAAGACACACGCACAACGAACGCGGCGCACAACAATTCGATCCGCGCGATCCGTTCAATTCGATTGTCGACCAAAGACTGGCTAGAAATACGAAATTTCCACTACTCCATACGTGAAATGAATGAAAATGCGTGTATAATACACACACACATACACCAACCAGCACGAACGCGACGCGGCCGCGTCGACGACGTCGCATGGCGGCGCATGAGGTAAATGTAATGTTATGTTGGTTTCGTCGCCGCCGTCGTCGTCGTGGCTTCAGTCACAGGCGCGCTTGCGCGTTGCGTTCGCGGTTGCCCGTTTTGCTGGTTCGGTGAGCGCGCGGGTTTGGCGCTTGGCTTTCGAGTACGAATAACGTAATCGCGCGCGCTGGCTAGAGCGGGCTTGTGCAGACCTGTGTGAGCGTTGCGCGGCTCGACAACGAAACCGCTGCGGCACACGCATACAGACATTGCATGCGCAATGATGGTGGTGCGGTGATGATGATGGCACATATTATACGCGCGCGTGTGTGTGTGTTAGTAAAGACTGGTGCGCGTATGGATTATGGTGTAGTGCAACATAGGCATAGGCCGAAGCGTCTAGGTTCTACTATACTAGTTTTTCCAACGTTGTGTTCGTTGCAGTACGAAAAATAACGTTATATTATTTTGATCGTATGTTGCGTGTATCTTCGTATGCTGGCTGCCATGGTACTACATATGGGCTTAGAAGTCGCGGGACAAACTATGAAGGAGCAACATGTTTTGATGGAATTAAAAAAAAATGTTACACATAGTTTTATGTCAGCTTGATAGCATTAATTTAACGGTTCTACAACATCTCGATCACCTTAAAAAATGCATTATGGCTATTTGTTCTATTTGGTCGATTGTGAGTTTTTGCGTTTTCCCGGCAGCCACTCCGCAAAGAGATCGTGCATGCTAAAAAACGTATGAACGATATGTAAACACTTCAGGGTACTTATTAGCAATTTGTTTTCGTCAGGAACTCTCAAATTTGGGCGCCCACTTCGCGCATCGTCTTCTGTGTAAAAATGGTCTTCTGTGTCCAAATGGGCTAGGGCAGACCTCGCCCTAGCCTCGCGACACGCGACACACACAAGACTTCAAATACCTACATCTCCATATGTTAGGATATAGGATATGTCGAACCGCGAGGCAATTACTTCCAAACTGAAGACATTTTGTATCGCTGGCTAAAAGATTACTATGAAAAATAAAAATTGAGTTTTTATTATATTTCAAATATTGTTCCTTCATATTTTGTCCCGGGACTAATCAGCCCATGTAACACGTGAGCCGATGCTCGCAGTGTGTCTGTGTTGTTTCGTGAGCTTGTGTGTTTGAGTATGGCACATTGTACAGTTGTACGTACACGTACATTGCATGAGTGCAGTGAGCAAAGCCGCCTTTATATTCGTGTGCAGTTTGCGTGTGTACGCGCAGATTTGAGCGTTCTATTAACCGTTTATTCACTCAGTTAGTCCGTTAGTGCACAAGCGCTCGCACGCACACACACACATGTCAGGCGCACACACGACTCGTTGGCACCACCACCGGCTGATGTGTGTGTGCGTGTGCGTGTGTGTTGTGCGTTGCAGACTGCTGATATCGCTATGCTTGCATGCGAGCACCATGTCAAATTGCGTGCGCTTTCGCGACTGACCGGGCAAATAAATTGTGTTGCACACGTCGATGGCTACCATGCACACACACACGCACGCGCAACGATGACTGCTGCACCTTTAAACAGAACCAGCAAAGAGGTGGATTTCGCTACATTCAATATTGTATGATGTTCGATGCGCGATTAGAACGATGACCGATCTGGGTTAGGCACACACCGACATCGACACAATCGACATACCGCGGGCGATTAATTTAATGTTTTTTATGTACACTAGTACATTGGCAAACAGGTTTGTGATGTTTCGCTCGAAGCCGACGCCACCCAAATGCCGACGAACTCATACTATTATAAGTACTAGTGTATCTTGTGCAAATACAGTAACACGCTATTTATGTTCTGCGCACGTAGCACCACCACCACCACGCATAGAACAACATGTTGACGCCACACGATAAGCGAATCTAGACCAAGCGCCTCTCAAGCCTGGCGGCCCGTCGACGTTGGCTGGTCGCGGAATATTCATCGCTTGCTTGTAATTACCGATACATTAAAACAAATGTAGTGCCTTCAATTGGGCCGCAGTGACTACATCGTGAACGTTATCAAGGCGTCTCTTCACGCGCAGAAACGCCATCGAGTGTTACTGCGGTAATGCTGTGTGTGAGTGTACCAGTTCTACAACATCAGAACTGGGATTTACTTGATCAGCAGGTACTTGGTTTGTTTTGTTGTTTATATAAACATGTCATGTCATTGGAAAGGTCTAACATTGAGGTTCATCTCGAAACACAGTTTTTGAAGATCCCAATTCCGTATTTTGAGAAACCTAATCGTGAAAAATCGTTGATAACATCATAACATTCATCGATATAAATTACAAAAGTGAAAGAAGTGAAGAGAGTTTGTAATCCGAGTACTCAAATTCGGCAAATCTGTCAATGTCAATTAGAACCATTTAGTAACAGAAAAACGCAAAAAAATCCCGAAGTCTCGAAAAACACAGCAAAATGTCCATGCGCATTGTCTCGGCTATTGGCTGTTATCTTCCGCGCTGCAATCAACATACCGGGCGCCTTCTGATACACATTTGACATTTATTCTCATCGATGGACCACGACAGGCCGAAACATTCGAACGAACGAAATAAAGGTTGTTGGATGGTTTTCAACGAATTTCATTAAAAAATTCCACTTCTGAAGTTGTAGAAATGGTATGTGCGTGTATGTGGGGATTCGAATCGAAGCGCGATGATCGATTCGCGCACGCATGACTCTGCTCGCAAAACTGCTTGATGCAAATGCGCACTTCGGCACTCCAAACTAGTTTGCCAGCACCGCACAGTTTGTTCTGAATACATATGCATTGCATATTGCATCACTGAGTGTTCCCGTTGTTGTGTGTGCGTGCGGTACTTGCCAGACCCACACACACTAATATAGGCATTATGCGCGCACGCATTATGGAAATGTTGCCCGAGCTCATATCATACATACGGTCATATGCGCGAATCTTGCGCGTTGATGGCATCACTCATAACAACACACACACTCACACGTGTCCGTGTGATTTAGGTTCTTCCTGACGAACGTCGCCGTGCGCTGCTGTGCCCATTGTGTGCGTGCGTGCGCGTGCGTTTCGCTTCTGTGTGTGTGTGTGTGCGGTGAGAACCGTGTAGCATTTTGGTTTACGCGCTTGTTGCGGAATATATGCGGAACACACCGTTGTTGACATGCGTGCGTGCTTGCGCTTCTCGAAATTGTGTCATCTCGCGAGGCATAATAACGGTTCGCTGTGTGTTGTGTCTCTGTGCCTATATGCACACAACCGGCTTTGCGCTGTTCACACAAAATTAAATTCGAAGCCCGTTTGCGGCGTTTGTTAGCTTGCTTGCAGTTTATTCGGTTTGTTTTATGCACAATAATACCATATATTTTTTTCTCGAGTTATAAACAATAAATGCACGAAACATCGCAGAACCCATACACACGCACACAGACAATGAGCATTATAATTTTGCACAAGCCTACAGACTTGGCGCATGCGACTCGCGCGCGCGGCCCATTGCGTCTAGGTGCATTCACCAACATGCATACTAAATACAAACACACAGCGGCGGAATACACACTAACACAGTGCTGCTGCTGCTGTGCGGCACTATGTACGATTTACCGGTTTGTGTGTGCATCCGCGCGCGGATTACAGTTCATGTGTGCGTGTGTGTGTGTGCGCGCGCAAGTCGACGGTGCGCCTATGTATCAATGCGAAGCGCGCGCGCGAATGACGCCGATCATCGTCATGGAGAAAAAGACACGTTTTATGGGTCAAACAAAAAAGTCCGTCCGTCTCTATGTGCACATAAGCCGAGCACGTACTCATAGCAAAGCCCCCCACCCGCCCGCATGTGCAATATTATTGCACGGTATATCTATGCGGTGTATCATACGCGAACGTCATTATAACCAGCATGTTCGCGTTTGGCGCATAGGGTAGTCGCAACGAACGACGACGTCGGCGATGGCTGCGATGCGCGCATAAAGCCTATAGAACATATGTATACCACATTGTTCATCAAGTCCTGGTAAAATTATGATAACACAATCTTTTTGATGAAAACTGGTTTTGGTATTCTAGATAGTCTCTTTTAAGGCACATAGCCTTAATCCAGCGATATTGAAATATTACAATCACCTTCGGAATGTATTTGTCGCTAGCCCTTTCAAAATGCTCCTTTTCGCGATTCGAACAGTTTCATTCTTTTCCTCGAAAAACCATTTAGAATTTGGATATTAATAATAATAGTCACAGAGGGCCAAATACGGATAAAACCGTAGATTGGACAACATTTAATAGGCCAATTCATAAATTGTGGACATTTTGTCGATTTTGTGGATTCGCGTTTTTCCTCATTCAAAAGTCGGCATTTCCGGAAAATGTTATCGATTCGAGAGAGGCACTAGAACACCGATTATCCCGGGACTTAATGAACCACGTAGTAGTGCGCATAATGTTATGTTTGCCGATACGCTCACGCTCACGCTCACGCTCACGTTTAGGTTGTTCACGCCGTACGCCATGCGGGCCAGCTGCAATGCTGTTCCGTCGATCCTTTGGTCTTGGTCCTCTCTAGGCTCGTGCGAATGCGCTTCCAAGATGTTCCGCGCATTGTTCAGCGGAGTTCGCGCGAATCATGGAGTCATAGCTTCACTGCCAGCGAGTGCATATTAATAACGGCTGAAAAAGAATGCATTGCTGAGAACGTGGGCGTGACGACGTGGCCTGTCATGGAACGCAAACAATGCGAGCGATCGGTGTGACTGGCAGACGACGACGACGACGACGACGATGACATCGACGCGTGGCTGCGAATAACTCGCTGCTTGTTTAATTACATTCGAATGAATGCATGGTCCTGCGGTGCTGCGAGGCATTTGTATCTCACCTGCAATAGAAACCCTATCTCCCCTTTTCTGTGGTATTGTTGATCTTATTGGACTCGGAAAATTTTAACTATGGTGAATCCTTAGATACAAATGTTCAGTGAATAGTTTTTCAAAAGAAATTCCGAAAGCATTGATTCGGAGCGTTTGTCCAGGTTATCCAAGGGTTTGTTTTGGCTCAAAATCTCTGATCGCACTTAAACGAAGGGTGAGACTTTTCTCCAACGTTTTTTTTCAAACCTGTATCATTATAATTTATGTTTGACTCCTACTGTTCCTACAAAACGTAAAAGAAGCACATTATCGTGGCAATGTCATATAAAGCAGTGACACCAAAATTCATTCTAAATCTACTCTTCAAGCTAAGAATACTACTTCCGGATTTCGAGTCTCCACCATGTACATATATTTATAATGTTCTGTTCACCGTTGTAATGATGACCAACTACGCCGCAACCGCCTGGCGGCAAAGCCTGCTGTACATCGCCATCGACGGCATGATGTTGCATAACAAGTGCATATTCGCATAGCACAAATGCAGTGCCGTTCTTCGCCGGTGAGCGATATGCGCCATGGACTGGATATGCGGGTAGAATCAGCAACCAAGAACCAGCCTCAACACCACCACCACAGGCACCGCGACCATCCGCAGTAGGCCGTCTCGCCAAACTGGTGGGCTGGTGCTGCTAGTCTATGCTTTTTTCCCACTGCACCTATGCAATGCACATTCTGTTCTACGTACAGTGAACGTACTCAACATCATGGTAGTGTATAGCAGAGATGAACACAATTGTACGTAGTGCCAAGCGGCGTGGCATCTCAACACAACCCCCGCACACATTGACGGCACAGATACGCAGCATATTGTCTGTGACTGTGGGTTTCGAATTAATATTATTTTTCCACACTTTGTTTAGAGCCCATATTATTTTTATTTAGAGCACGCAAACACACACACAGTGCAGATAAACATAATTCACACAGTGTGTGTGTGTGACTGTGCGCGGTCGGGCCCGACCTATCGTTCGTACGATGTTGAATGCACGCATAAAATACACTGTGCATCGCATAGAACCGCACAGCGCGCCTATGTTGTAAGTGCGCGAGCACATTCTCACTCCGCGCTGTTCTAATTGAAGCCGTACATGAGTACAATTAATATGTTGTATAGTATTATGTGTACTATGTGTGAGTATGTGGGTTTCGTTCATGTATATGACACACACTCCGACACACACACATGCTTGGCGTTCCGTTGCCGCAAATCAACGGCGGCTCGCGTACTTGTGAATGTGCGTTTTATAACAGGACTACTGGTGCTAGAGCTGATCTATTTCAACACACACGCACAGGAACAGGATTCGAAATAGCGGAAATGTAAACGTTAGAGCGACGTGCGCGACGAGTGCGATTCGTGGTGTGCATTAGTCGAGTGGTTCGCACATTTCGCGCCGTGTAATGTGAGAAAATGATGCACGCACGCACGCATCATCGTAATCTATGTAATATCGAGTGGATCGGTTCTATACCTGCGCTCACGTGCACGTGCAAGCGAGTGAATTTTTAAAACCACCTTCGCGGATTTTCGCTCGCAGTATAGTTTCTCATGCCGCAGTGCGTGCGCATTGTTCCCGCAGTACGTGTCTGCATTGTACGCGGACCGGTTTTTTCACTACTTAGAACATTGCTTTTTATCGCGCAGCATACTACTTATATGCGCAATAACAGGTGAGCACAAAAAGTTGAATGGCAGCATGGCAGCATGCAGCAATCGACTGCTTTAAGCAGTATAGTTGTCATGTTTTTTTTCTTTCGCGTGCGCGTATTTCTTTCGCACATGCAGCGCCTAATCTGTCAAACAGAACGGTACGCGATATGTTACTTACACACGGCGGTAAGTTTGCGCCTATGCGCGTGGACCGGCTTGTGCGCGCACGCACATTCTCTAAACGATTCAAATGCGGCGGCGAGCCGTTGCAGCGCACATTTGCGTGCGCGCGCTTGTGCATCCGAACGAAAAACCGCACTAACGAGTTTATGCTCGGAGCCAGTTCTCGCGTGCACGAACTGTGTGCATGCACAAGTATATACAGCAACGTTATACGCACTTGCACACACAGGCACAGGCACACACACACACATACACATTCATCTGCCTGCGAATGCATTTGAGCGGCGACACTGGCGCACTGGCACGTAAAGCGAACTGCGCTCTAGCAGGCACGCAGAGCGAGTGCGGTTTGATTGACCTAATTTTGAAAATACTTTTGGCGCGAAACATGCGTGTACGTTCGAGTGGCAAAACGGTTGTGCACCTACGATGCCCGCATGCTCGGCAGCGGTAAATGTAGCTGAGATGCTGGTATAGTTCTAAGATGATTGCGTCGGTAGCTATTGGATATTCCTTGCTGTCTCAGCGTGTACAAGTTGGGAGTTTAAGTTTGAATATTACTGGAAAAAGCGATACGATTTAAAGGTGTATGTTCATGATTATGTTAAGCTCGAATCACACTCTGCCAAGTTAACGAACGTCTACGCATCGGATTATACTGAAATCTCGGCGCAACAATGTTGCGCCTCAAAGGCGAGACATGTGCATGCATAGAGCGTAGGATCATGTTGGCATCACGTCATCATTATATGCATATGCGCGCAGTGTGTTCTTAGCATGTTCTTGCATAAGAACAAGTGTGTGCAAATGTAGAGAGTACACACACGAATGTTTGTGCCGTTCGTTGCCGTTCGGTTGTGTTCGTTTGCGAACCGGCTGCATAAATATGCATTTTCATTTTAATGAACCAGCTCGGCGCGAGGTGCTGGCGAGGTGCGGTGTTGACGTACTTTGTAGGTTCCGCTTGCTTCGTACACGCTGCGCATGTGTATGCAAAGCCAATACAGTTCAACATTGTATAACGAATTGTGGAAATTTAATTACAGATATGAATGCAATCGAAATGCATCAGAGATGAGCCAGTTGTTCGGTGTAACTTACGTGCGTTTCCGATTTTCCGAAATACGACAATTGAACGACTCGTCAGGACCACGACTAGATGAACATACCTGTGAGGAAAAGGATAAATATAGCATTCGGTTAGCATATACCATTTTAATAAATAGTCGGCATCGAATTCGATCTCAATTGCGACAACTAGTGCCATCTACAAACGAATAGTAGGCAGTGTATGGAAAAGCTTATATGCCGAGCATGAGCAATGAGCATATACATACAGTGGAACCCGATTATAAGTGAATGTGAAATTAACTTAACCATATGAATAGATAAATTGCGCGAGAGTATTTGATCAGATTCAACACAATAACCAACATTTCAAAAATAAACATGATATATGTTAACGTTATAGGCGTTCAGATGGTACTCTTTTCTCACGCCCATCTGCCGAAGGAAAGATGCTGGACACTCTCACACGCAATCATAAATTTCACGCCACCAGACCATTCGCACCTTATGCATCCTGTGTTATTGCACTCGCCCAAACACGCCCGTCCAAACACCTTAACTTATGTTTACTGTATAACATGCGCAAATAACGCCTATTTTCCATTAGCGTTCGCAGTATACAGACTCGCAGCAGACTCTTTTACTCTCCGACACACTCGCCAACAAGCACTATGTTCTAAAGTTACTCTGCTGGGCAGCAAGTGTTCCCTACAAAACATATAAATTGGCGCGCGCGAGCGCACGCGCATGCTTTCCTGACTATAACGGTAATGTGTGTATGGCCTCCTCGCACAGCGTGCGAGGCACGGCACGGACGATGGCACGGACGCGACGCGCACATCCGCACATGGTGTGCATTGTGGATATGTACCGCTAGTTTGTGCGCAGCATCAAACGTGTGTGCATGCACGTATGCGCGAGTGAGACTCTGAGATGTGCTGGCGCACACGCGATTCTCTGCATGCTCAACGTGCATGTGCGAATCTCACGTGACGGACTATCTCCGCGTGTGCGAGTGTGCAGAATCATCCAGGGCCGTCTTATGGTTTGACGCGGGCCCAGGCCGATGATCAATTGGGGCCCCAAAAATGTTAGTCTGTGAAATAAATTATAATCTACATCCTTTGATAAATTTCTTTCAAGTCACAGTATTATATGCAAAGCAAATTACAATATTTCAAGTCCAGGGTCCTGCTTATGCATATGTATTCACTGCATACAATTGAACAATAATATTTTTGGACAGGGCACCAAGTTAACCTTTATTCAGCCTGAGAACAAAAGTATCGAAATCCAGCCTAAGAAGTCATAAGTTGGTCTATATCCATCGGTCCCGGTGGCTCTTCGGGGCTCCTGGCTAATGCCCAGATTTACGGCCCTGGAATCATCGCTCCCTCAACTCTGGAACTGGCTTGCTTGGTACGCGCATTGCTGTTTGTCGTGCTCACTCGCACTCGCTGCGTTTTTATCGCGTCGCTAGAGCTTCAGTTGAGGTATCTCAGCGACGACGATTTTCTCGATTCTACCTGCGGGCACAATCGCGGTCTTCTTTTTGCACACCAAACACGGACGTGAATCATATATGTGTGCGAGCGAGCGAGTGTGTGAGCATGAATATCTGCATTTGGCCAGAGATGAGCGCGGCGTTCTGCATGGTGCCGTTTAACATAACGAGATTTATGGTGTTTTTACCAGAGAAAGAGGTTTCTTGTGTATTGCTGTCGTCGTCGTCGACTTTGAGCGTCTCGTGTTGTTGGTGCGGTATGTTCACGTGTGTATATGCCAGTGCGTGTATGTTGCAATATTCACGTGACGCCACTTTTGCGCAATGTAAAAGAGTCAGCAGCAACAGCAGCGATAACGGTATTTTAAAGTACAAAAGCACATGTGGACTGAACACGGGCATACTACATATGCGAATACATATATATTTTAGACATGCATGTGTTCAGTTCTTCCGTTTGTTGTGTATATGAATTGGGCAAACAAATTACTAGCGCCGTTTATTATTCTTGCAATTTATATTGATGACGTTAGTATAGTATATTATGGTCAGTTAAAAGATTCAAACGGCCCAGCTGAACACATAACATTTTCCTAGTGGCAAGAGTTTTGCAGAAACAACAGATCATAAGCGTTAGAAAATATATTTTTCTCAATTCGCCCTCAAACGGACACTCGCTAAATTTGTGAATCAACAAAATATATTGAAGTCCCTACTAGAATATGATGAAATCCAAATTGTACGCCTAACAAGATGTGTGTAAGTGCAAAACTAGTTTTACTGTTCACCGCCAGCGAAACATGTGAACTTGGCGGCGAACGAACACGCATGAGCGCCGCGTCGAGTAGCAGCGAGCACGCAGAGGATTGAACCGGTTGGGCTGCACTAGATATGCTGCAGATCATCAGTAGCGGGCCTGCTGCGCAATGTGCGCATAGATTTTTATTACGTATTGTCGTTGAGATGGTTATGAATGAACGCACGGGCAAAATGCTCGTCGAGCACTCATCATCAGCCTCGTATGTTATTGCCGGCACGGATGTGAGCGCATGCGCGTGATAATTGCGTGCGAATTGCATGTATAATTTCCTCTCGAGTAGGTCAACTGTGTGTGTATGTGTATGCATGTGCCTCGTACGAGCGTGCGAAATAAATAGGCAGATGTGTGATAGTGTATAGCTATCTAAGTGATGAGCATGTTGACTGATGTAATTGTGTAGTGTGTAAAACATTATATATGTGTATGTAATATGTAATACAGTAGCACGTGATAACAACGCACTCGCCATGCCTAACGGTAACCGCGTGAACAAATTCCCAAGCAACCCAGCATAGACCTAACCTACACCACACACTCGAACGAACATAACATAACCGAACCCAAACAGACCAAATAACCCAATCTCCGACCGTGTGCGAGACGCGGACATTGTCGTCACACACACCATCCAGCAGCAGCAGAGGTCAATGGCATTTCGTATTATATTCTTTGGCTGCGCGAGCAACGACGAGTCGAGCTTCGCGAGCCAAATCAAGTTTTTCACGTATGCGTACGCGCGCATACACGCATATCAACGGCGGCACGCATAAACTCGCCATCGCCGTCGTGGCCATACCCAAATCTTGCGCTGGATGGCAAGGCGCGACGACAACGCCGCTGAATGCTCTGTGCGCTGGGGCTTGGCCGAGCTGCCGAGCGAGGTGGACCTCGCGCGCACACGGCAGTCGAATACTGTTAATTCTATATACCCACACACACACACACACACGGTCGCGCGTACTCGCACACTCCTCACGTGCACACATCACCAAATTATACGTACAAACACCGGCGGCAATTCGTGCGATGCGTGCGAGATGTTCAGAAGAGACTTGAAGTGTATGCTGTATGTGTGTGTTTGCCGGTGCGCTCATCACTGCTGGCGGCTGCGTGGAATGTTGAAGTGCGCGCTCGCAACGCACGTTCGAATGCGTGGCAATATTGTTATAACAACGACCAGTGTGTGGCCGCGTCCGAAGACCGAAATTCACGAAAATTACGTGATGTAACGCACGCACGCATGCAATTTATTTTCGTGTATCGCGGAACCGTTACTTGCGATGACGCGGCGGCGGCGACGCTGCCGCTGGCGTGGTGAGCGCCAAAATTTACACGTATGTGCGCCAGCTCGCCAGAGCGACGCGCGATGAATACGCGCGTTTTCAATATAGCATATACAAAATAAATAAACCACGATGTACCAGCGAGCGCGAGCGCATGTGACACGATCGCGCGCCCAGCGCATGCTCACTTAATATGGTAAACGGGTGGCGGCGGCGGCGGTGTGGCGCGAAAAAACGAAATCTACCAGTGTTATGCATATGAAATCTCAAAATCGCAAAGAGCTGTATCTTCGTAAGGACCGCACAATAATTCTATCATCCATCAACAATACGCCACCTAAACATGTTTCAATTTATATCGAGAAGGCCCGACAATTCGTATTCGAATAACACGTGTTAGGCTGACCAACACTACCAATTGCAGACATTTAAACGGAATCTTGTTCGGAAAATCGCCACCATCAATTTAAATTTTATAAAACATGGTCTATTGAACTCGGCGCATGTGATTTGACATTTATTTTAAAAGTCCTTTGTTTTTAATTGACCCTTTTCCATGTTAGTGATGATGTTATGTATTTGACTGATTTATATTGCTGATATTACACAAATGTGAATGCAACATTTAAAACATTAACCAGTCAATAGGATTTAATTACAGAGGAACGTTCTGTGAAGGTAAATCGTGTGTATTGTATTGTATTGTATTGTAATAAGTATAGTTAGCGTATTGTGCTATATGCTATGCCAATGCCAATCTTCATTGTATCTAGGCAAAGCATGGCCGTTGAGTGAATAAAATCACATTGATCGTATTTCTGAGACCCGGAATTTTTTATAAGCTGAAATTGTATTTTTTATTTTGAATATATCGACTCCAAGGACGATGTCCGCAAAATGGTAGTATTGATCAACCCAACTTGTATTATTGAATTAATAATTTGATAATAAATAATATGGCATTTTGTAGGCTGCGTGTTGTTGGTAAATGATGGTGTCTAGAAAAAAAAATCCATATGGTTAATGTGCGGTCCTTACGAAGATACAGCTCTATGTCGCGGTTTTGCGTTTTCATATGCATAATACTGGTAAATCGTTTGGCCGAATGCGGTGCGAGTGAGTTGCGGTTGATGCGCGTTGCGCGTCCGCACAGTTTACAGTTGCTCGATGATGCGCATACGAAGCGCAAAACGGTTTTTCGGTGAGCACTACTAATATACGATACTTATTTTTGATATATCGCATCAATCAACGACACACACACACACGCACAAGCACACACCCAGTCAAGTAGCGAATTATGTTAACCTGTCATATCGTTGTAGTGCGAATCGTGCAGCTCCGAATTTGCGGTGTGCTGATAGCAACGATGCGCCGTGTCCTCTGCTTGTTTCTCACGCTGCTGCTGTTGCAGCTGATGACAGCAGTGCTGATTGCCCTCGTGCTGATGCTCCTGCTGCAGGGGCACCACCAGCTGATGATGATGATACGAATGATGCGACGGCTGATGATTGTGGTGAACGTGAGAATGTTGTTGGAGCTGATGCTGCTGCTGATGCTGCTGCACTGTGGTATGTTGATGTTCTTGATGTGCGTTACATTCTCTGCGATTGTGCGACGTCGACGACGACGACGACGCGCCTGAGACCGGGAAATGCAACGGTGGTCGGCACAGAGCCGTTGTCAACGTGATCAGATCGTTGGTGGGCGATTGCGCTAAATTCGAGGCACTGACTGCTGCTGCTGGGCGAACTGGAGCGCAAAACGCAGTTGGGTTTGGGAATTGTGCTGATGCTGCTGCTGTTGGGCATGCCGATGTCGCCGAACGCGGAGGATGCTGATGCGGATGTCGAAGATCGGCTGTGATTCGACTGTCGAAGGGTTGATGAAGCGATGATGCAGGCTGGGGCGGCGACTTCGATGGACCACGGACGCTGCGGGGGGATGGCGGTGGTGATGATGATGATGATGGGTCGTGAGGGGCGTCGAAATGCGTTGACGCCACTTTGGATTCGTTTTTTCGCGGTGTGAGTGTGAGTTCGTATTATCGTCCGAATTTTCCACTTCACTCTTGACCACCGCACAGCAACGAATCGTATATTGTTCAGCGATTACAATGCATAATAATCATGAGCATTCAAAAGTCTTGCACTCAATGTTGAATGCACACACAAAACACTTAACGGCCAAACGATGCGCGGAGGAAAACCAACCAGGGTATATCACGAGTAACTTCACAACACAAAAAACAACAAACTATTCTATATAGAGATGTGTATAATCAAGTGTAAACTGTTCAACAACAACAAGAATATTTTCACTATAATCAGACTTATACGTATGAGAAGTTTCTATATGTAGATATTCCACTACTATTTCCGATTGTGTAGTGTGTATGTTTATATCGATTCGCACTTCGGATGGGGTGAGGCTGGTGGTGTTTGTGGTATACGCGATGCGCAGGAGATCGACGTTGTAGATTCGGGGAAAACGGGGGTGCGGGGGTGTGCGGTGCTTTGTGGGGGGCTCGTACATGCACGACGTGTTTATGCACGAAGTCACACCGAACACGAATGAACAATACACACACACGTAGTGCGTACTATGTCGTCGTTGGTGCGATGGCAAGATGCGCGATTAACGCGCAATGCGAAAGTAAACACTCACGCGCGCAGACGAAAACAAAACACTAAAATCTATAGCTGCTCGAGCGATTGTGCTCGTTGTACTTGCAGCGCAATAACAAGAAATTGGACTATTATAACAATTGGTTAATGCGATGTAAGGTACAGAGTGCGATGATGTATATTTTCACGGTTCGAACGTGTGTAAGCGCACTCGATTGTGTCACGAAACTGCGCGAGAGTCAAACACGGTCGACGATTGCGGATGTGCACGGTGCGTGCTGCTTGTGTGTGTGTGTTTTGTATGCGCGAGTCAAATGCACCCGCAAGTTGTTGTACGCTTCCGCAATCAATAACAACCCGATGACTACTACTACATACAACCAGAGAGCCAGAGTGGGCGACGATGTTGGGTGTGGGGTGGGGTGGTAGTGAGAGAGAGTGTGCATAGAAAATGGCGTTGTTCATTTGGCATACGTAATACGTACGATGTATACGTAGGGATGCGATAACATAGGGGTGGATTTTCGAGACCCTGCTCAACGGATTTTCCGTAGAAATACACCACAGCATAGTCTGGGATTCGAATGTATTTGAATATCAACGGTTTATGAGTTGTTCCAATGTTTGAATACGTGTACGAATTGTAATAGGTCAATCATTAAACGGAACAGACGGTTTTCACATGAATTTTACTAGTTAAGACAAAAATAGAGACATATTGACAATAAGCATTTTGTGCTTTTGAAGTAAGAGTTATATCTAATTAAGAGTTCTAAGAGTTATATCTAATTAAAACTTCTACATAATCGAAATGGAAAGAAATAAAAGATAACAAACAACGATCATACGAAAAAAGTACGAGAAAAACGGCTTACACCCATGCCTATCTTCGAGAGTTTTGAGCAAGGACGCTGACAATATGATATATTCAAGGCCCAATATTGAACTACAGTCCAACAGAAATATTTATACCGAAATTATTTCTGGTATAGAATCACGTATGAATATGTTTGAAGGATTTTTCAATATCTCTCATTATTCTGTTACAAGGACCTTGTCTCGGAATCCTAAATATGACTAATCGTGGAGTAATTATGTTGAAACAAATTTAAGTAGGTGTTGATGAATAGTTTGTGTCTTATTGAACGCCAAAGGCAAGCATATAGTAAGGTCATGAAAACGATAAAATACATAGAGATGGATATAAATTATATTTTCAATTTGTTTTATGGTTGATGGCACAAAATGGCATCAAAATCAAAAAGAAAGGAACGGCCTTCATCTGAAAGTTATTGTTTCATGACTAAACTGCTGATACATCAGTCAAGAAACATTCATTTGCCGCTTGATAACAACCAAGTGTGGCGCTATTTTATGGTAAGTTTCAGAAGAAAGCCGTTCCTTTCGTGGGTGACTGGCAATGGTTAGATTTCGTATATGGAGCAGAATATGATTGTTTCACTATCCACAAACATATTCGGTTCATTTATGCATGCTGGTCTCCAGATATCAAGACTCAAACTTCGAAATTGACTTGGTAACTTCCATGTGTGTGCGGCTGTATATAGAATCGACGTTGTCCAACTAATACGCCTTCCCAACCTTGAAGTCTATCCTGAAATAATGTTCGTTCTCTAAACTCACACCCATTCTCTATCATCGTCGATATTGAACATTCTCCGATCATAAATCCGTGCCCGCACAATAACCTCGAACGTACATCATGCAAACCCGTTGCGGGTTTCGGCGTGTTCGACGTGCGCGCGCTATTGACTTTAGTGATGAACGTTCGCTCACGCGAGCTGACGCAAGCGGGTTGAACGACCGGTTCGAACGCGCGCGCGCGCTCGCGCTCGGTGACCGTTTAACCAGCACAGAAACACACACGAAAAAAAACCACGAACACATGACACATCGCCCTATTTCACATGATAATTCAATCGGACGCGAGATCCTTCGTCGTGTGTGCAGTGATCTGGGCGAACAATTCTCCTTCGTCGTCGGACACTTACCTCTAATTGTGCTCGGCATATTGCGTTTGTGTATCCGTTTTGTATAATCCGTGTGAGATAGGTCGATGAGAATCGTTGAAATGCGCTGATGCGCGTCAGCCACCGCTGCACGTCCCTCGTCTCTGTTCACTGTCACTGTCACTTGATTAAACCAACCACGACTTTGTACCTTGTCGGCGGCGGCATTCTGGGATGATGAGCACTTGAGTCGATGAACTGAAGGGATCACGGAAGTCAAACTTTTCAAATAATTTTAATTATTTCACGATATCCACAGTTCGTTAATTTCGACAGAATTTCATCAAACACTTTTCCACACACACAGTCAACAACAACGCGGAGTCACGCACTCAAACACGGGCAACATTACGGCTGCAGCAGCATGCAGTGCATGATGTAACACAATTAAGCAGCGTGGAGCGCGCACTAGAAACACCGCAATGCGATTTCCGCGAGTTACTGTATTATTCGTATGTTGGAGCAAGAATATGCGCGAGCGCTCGCGCGACGAACGGGACAACGGGCTGATGCGCACAGAAACACGCGAAGAACGACGAAGAACGCGAAGAACCACCAAACGAACGGTTGTTACTAGAATACGGGCGCGCGCGCGATGTGTGGTGAGGTGGTACGTTCTCGCTGAACATCCGTCGATCGAGTGCGAGTGCTGGGCGAGATGTTATGATGCGCGCAAAGAGGCTCCACACGCCACTCGCACACACACTCAAACACATACGAACGCGCACTGTGAGAACGCGGAACCGAAACGCCGCACACTCACACACATACACACGCGCAGACTCACGGATTCGAACGAAGAAGCAGCAGCAGCAGCAGCACCAAGAACCACCGACCATCGGAGACCGACCGATCGTGCGCACAGCAGCCGAAGAGTCACAACGTGAGTTCTTGCGGCGCTGTTTCAAGAATCGAAACACACACACAGGGCCGTCTTATGGTTTCGCGGGCAATGGATAATATTCAATTGTGGCCCCAACAGTGTTGGGAACTGAAAAAATAACAATCATTCAGACGCTTAATATTGTCATTATCCGATTTGAACTCTTGAACATAACGTTTTCTATTATTTGTTGTCAACTTTTTTCAATGCTTGATTTAATATTAGTAATCATTATCCGATTTGAGTCAACTATACATAGTTTTGTTCGCTTATTTGTCTACTTTCAGGTGATCATTACCACACTCCTTTATCTCGAGATTCCTTGGCCCTGTTGTTAAGAAACTTGAACAGTGCATTGTCACAGTACTTTTTTGGGGTCTACTTCATACTACCAAGACATTTTTTCATGATCATATATTTATTATAATCGTTCAGTGTCAGGTCCAATCTACGCGTTTGGTTCAAGGGGTCCTCCCATTCTTGATCCCGCAGATTCTAGCAGGTCGTCGAAAATGATCGTAATTTTTCGAAATTTCAATTACACAGTGTAAAACAGGGTGAATGTTCTTGTGTACCTCTTTAACAAACTATTTATGCTCATACCATTATGTTTATTTTTCAACTTGATTTTTCCGCCAACATAATATCATTTGGCCATGCCCTTGAGACGGCCCTGCACACATACACTCTGGACCCGGACTCTTGCGTGAGCGGTGAGCGTGTGTATGTGAGTGCGGTGTGTGTGTGTGTGTGTGCTCCTCGGACGGGCGATGGGGATCGAGCGCGCGCCGAGTACGCGGGCATATGTTTCGCACCGCACATTCACCGGAATGTTTACTTGTGTGCGTGTGTGTGGCACAAGTACACCTTCGTGCCGGGCGAGATGCTGTGTGTGTGTGTGTGACTAGTGTGTGTATGTGTGTTTGTGTCTGTGTGTGTGTGTGTGTACCCAACGAAGACGACCGAACCGAAGACGTGAACTTCAACACGCAACATGCAGACACGGGCGGCGGAAAAGCTTGCGCAACATGTGCGCAACACCAACAGCAGCATCGGCAGCAGCAGCCGCGAGTACCAAATGCGAGCCACTGAGAGTCGCTTGTGAGATCGGGCCTGTTCGCCCGATGAGTAGTATGCTGTATGCTGTACGCTGCGCTGTGGTGCGGGGTGTGTGACCTCGGCAATGGGCAATCAGATGCTAACTGAATGGTAGAGGCGGCGGTTGACTTGTCTGTGCCAGCGGATCGAACACACGAAATGTATATAGTCACCCACTACCGCAGTGAGCGTCGATGGTGGTGGTGGATGAGTTGTTTGGTTTGTGCAAACTTGCGCGCGCAGTCATATCATGTTTGGAGTTTAGACTGATTTGATTTAACGCTTTTGGCGCTGATTTTTGGAGTGATTTGATTCATTCTAGAAGTGGCAAAATTGTGGCAAAATTGTGCTCAATTGTGATGGAGCTGATGCGCTGGAATTTCCACCAACGTCTGATTACAAAATATATATTCGAGTGGTTCTAGGCAAATAATATTGAGAGAATTCAATATTTGTTATTCATTTTCGCAAAGCTCCAGCTCCCACAGCAAATTATATTGAATTACATTTAATTCGCAGTGATGTATAGCAAATTCAAGTCGCAATTCTATCGCAGTTCGAATGACGTAAATCTTCCCCGGTCTTATCGAACAGTTCGTATCAGTGTCTCGGTGTGCATTCGCTGTGCACTTGAATTCACGAACGCGTGCGATCACTGCCAAAGACATGCGGGCGAACAGCCCGAGCACACGAGCCGAAGTGCGCGCAATGTCGTGGCGAACCGTCGTCGCATAGCCTGCATGTTGTACCATTTTCGATTGACCCACACACGCATACACACACTCACTCCCCACCCAATCCGAAATTCGCCATACGCAATTCACAACCGAACGCACGCTCGCACGCCCACACCACAACGATAAACACCACCAGCATAGGCGATGTTCCGTCTGTCATTTCGCCCAAAAAACCATCAAGGACATGCCAAACAAAAAATCTAAAATTGCACATCAGCTCGCCAAGGATTCGGCGATGCGCTTCACACTCAAGGACATCGAGGAGGCGACCGAGCCAAAGCAGTCCGGCACGCCCACCAAGCTCGGCCCCCGGCTGCTCATCATCATCGTGTGCGTCGGCGCCACCGTGTTCGCCTCGCTGGCGCCCACCTACCAGCGCTACACCGTGCTGCTGGTCGAGACCATTCCGCTGCGCCTGGCCATCGACCAGAGCGACCTGCTCAGTGTGGCGGCCGCCCTGATGGTCGGCTTCGTCATACTGCACCAGGCGTGCGGCGTGCGCGTCGATGCCGAGGAGAAGCAGCTGGTCGACGACGGCCTGATCATGGACACCGTCGAGTTTGCGCACTACCATCGCGTGCTGCTGATCGATCGGCCGCAGGCGCAGCCGCAGCCGCACCAGCCGACGCCGTGCGCGGCGCAGCATGCGGAGGCCGCCACCGGCGGAGCCGGAGGAGGCAGCGAGCCGGAGCGGACGCCGCCGTCGGCGGCCGCCTCGTCCACAGAGTTGCTGCGGAATTGTTGACTATATTATTGAATGTATTCCAGATAGGGATTTTGTTGCTATGATTAAATGACAAAAGCGTTTATGTACGAATATGTGCGAGCGGTGCGTTCGCGAAGCATGCGCGTGACATCATTTGACCAACATTCGCGTTGTCGGTCGGTTGTGTGCGACTTGACTCTGTGATTGGACCGAGGCGAGGAGCGAGTGCTCGGCTCGGCTCGCGAGATCGGAGAACGCGCCGGTCCGACGAGCGGCGATTGATCACGTTCGATTGCGCGGAGAAGAGATTGTTGAGCGGCTCACCTCACCGCATGCGTGTGTGTGTTTGTGTGTGAATGTTCTCTCGATCGCGCAAGAACGTTCTGCTACGTAATATGCTGCGTGTCCGCATCTCAGCCGGTGCGCCGAGCTCTGAAAATACCGCTATTTCCGAGCCGAGCGTGAGGTCAACGAACGTACTCTGCGCTCGCGCGTGCCCGTTCACGAAAGAACGTTCGGTGAGTGTCTTGAGGTACACACACATATACAGACATACACACAGCAGTGACACACACACATACACACACACTCATGCGGTTGGGTTACACCTGTACGCGAGTTCGGTGTCTCTATACCATACACATGTCGTATGCACGAACACACACTCGATGCGTGAATGCGGCGGTGTTTAGTCATAAAGTCACAAACAAACGAACGTACCCACCACCACCACCACCACTTAAAGAACTGCGGGTGAGAGTGTACGCAAGGTATATATTTTCATGCGTATGACAAGAATGCGCGCGGCGACCGGCTCAAATACACATACTTATATGCCTTTATCAATAACATTAAAATAACATGTTTGACTAGTTTGTGTGAGTGTGAGTTTACATAATATCACGTGGATCGAGTTTTTCGAAAAACCGTAACCGAAGATATGTGCACGCTTCTTCGTCGGTGCGGGATCGAATCGTCGGAGATTATGTAATGCGATAGTTTCAGTGCGAAGCAGCAATTGATTGCGTTTCGTTGGGGTTCAAATAAATTGCTGCTATACGCTAGTGATTTGTCTAATGCTCGGCTTGCCGTTTGTATGTACTACTACCCTACGTCATAATAGCACATACACCAGGGACACCTGCCCGAATTGTAATGATTCCGATTTGTTACATGGACATTATTCTAAAATAAACACAACAAACTTTGGAGAACATTCTCAACTGTAGCCAAGCACGCCCGAAGAAAGACATCCCTGATCAAACATGATACAATAAAATACGCACAAGCAATTGATTTTATTTTGTTTTAATAAAAAGGAATTGTGCGTTTATTCATTCTCATTAATTTGAATGTACGAACATTGTTCTAGTTCACTCCAGTAAAAAATTATGGTCTCTCAGCTCTCAACCAAATACATAACACTGATATTTTTTGTTCTGGAGAAAAATGTTAGATTTCACTCTCCTTTAAAAAATCGGGTTTGGTTAGGAGACCATATCTTCTATCTGCAGTGAACTAGAACAATGTCCGTAAAATAATGGGAAAGAAATTGCGCACAAATATCTTTCATTCGTATAATTGAAAAAATGTTTTATGTGTCCAATTATATTCGAAAACAGGTCCTTCTACGGTGCTCTTAGCCAGAAGTAAGACTTTTCAGAAGCGCTTTTCTCGAATATAATACAATGAGGTGCATTCGAGTACTACGGTACTGCAACCCGTAGGTTTTGACCTCCCTTGTATACTCCACTTATATTTGAAGAGTAGCAGGGCTTCGCAACCGGTTTCGGTTTTGAAAGATGACATGTGGTTAGCACATCGCTCTAAAGAGTAACCCTAGGCAACATTTAACATCCTTCCTGTGG